>PVLC010031040.1:0-19069 GCA_004027655.1 Graphiurus murinus
TGCCTCACTAGGTAGCTGAGGCTGGCCTCGAACCCGGATCCTCCGGTCTCAGCCTCCCGAATGCTGGGATTACAAGCGTGCGCCACCACGCCCGGCTATGCAAACACTTTCTAATAACATTTAGGCTTGAGAGTACTAATGAGTAAGGACATTCATTCATGCGTATCTTCCACAGGTTAAGAGGCAATGATTTGGGCTTTTTTTTTTTCCCATTGGTGCTGGGGATTGAACCCAAGGGCATTCTACCTCTGAACTATACCTCTGGACCTATTTTATTTTTTATTTTGAGACAGGGTGTCAGTAAGTTGCAGAGGTCATTGCTAGGTTGCTGAGGTTGGTCGCAAACCTGTTATCTTCCTGTCTCAGCCTCCTAAGTACGGGGATTACAAGTGTGCACCACCATACCTGTTTGGACTATCTTAAAATGTGAATGTATGAGGGAAGCATGAGCTGGAAAAATGAAGCAGAACTATCTATACCTTACTCTTTAAGAGTACTCTAAGCCGGGCGTGGTGGCACACGCTTGTAATCCCAGCATTTGGAAGGCTGAGACCGGAGGATCCGGGTTTTCGGCCAGTCTCAGCTACTTAGTGAGGCATTCCGCAACTTAGTGAGACCCAGTTTCAAAATAAAGAATAAAAAATAAGGCTAGGGGTATAGCTCGGAGGTAGAATGCCCCTGAGTTCAATCCCCAATACCAAAAAAAAAAAAAGAGTACTCTAGTTGACAGGGTTTCCTCAGCCATTTGAAGTAGTGTGGGAGGGGTAAAAAAGAAAGGAAGATTACTTTTGTGCCAAAGGCTTTGACTCACCAAAGGACTAGGCTTAGACTGCCCTAGACCTGAGCAAACCATACCATGTGCACTCAGTGGCTAGACTCCTCTGGAGAATGGTGGCTAATACCCAGGCTTTAACTTACCAGAAAATACCTTGTGGAAGCTGTGGGCCTATTAGCAAATAAGGCCTTCCCGGGCAACATCACTCACCCAAGCCCCCTTGACCCAATCTGCCCACATACTCCAAGAGCCTTTCCTTGTTCTGGACCTTGAAGAAGTATCTGAGGGTTCTTTATACCTGGCCCCTCAGTAACCTAGGTTTTGGGATGAAAGAGAGAGTAAAAGATAGATAGGGAGAGTGTACGAATGAGACATAGAGACAGCAATAATCCAACAGAGATGACACAGATTGCATTATAAGTTCAGAGAGAAATTTGGGTAGAATAAAAATTTTTTTCCGGTGGGAATTTGGAGAATTCTGCATTAAAATATTTGGATAAATTTGAGAGAGCCTCTGGGGATCTTTATAGACAACTTTCATACAGAGAAGGAAACAAATATTTACTCTCTGCTATGTGTCAGGCAAATTAGCTCATTTAATGTTTACAACAATCTTGAAAAGTAGATTTTAGAGAAAAGGAAACTGAGTTAGAAAGGTTAATGCCCCAAGATCATAAAGCTAGACAGTAGCAGAGCTAAGACTCAAGCCCAGACCTGTTTTACATCAAACCTCATGTTTCCCATTCTACTATTGTGTCTCTAATACAAAAACCAAGCACCAGTTAAATTCTGTTAATTTCTAGTCTTCCAATATACCAGCCCTCTGAGTACAGTACAGAGAATATACTCCTAGTATATTCAAGGGTTCACTTAGACCAAAAAGATGAAAATTTTCTTATTCATCCTGCTCTCTAGTCTTTTGACATGTAAATTTAAGAACATTACAAATATTACCTGTCTTCATTTACTAGGAGAGGGAGTCAATCCAGGAAAATGGATACACTGAGACATCTCTAAAGGAATGAATAATTAGGCATCTATAAAGCACAGGAACAATGTGGCTTATAACCATAACTGAGCAGCCTGTACTCTAGGGGATGTCCTGTAACCTCAAAATTTGTGGATGAAAGAATCAAACTCAGAGGCTATCTCTGGCTATAGTTGTAAGGGATCTGGTATCCCCAAATACTGCTTAAACAAACAACTAAGACCCCACCCTGCTCATTTATCCCACAGCTGCCTCTTCCTGATTTAAAAAGGACACCAAGACACATGGCCCTCACTCACCTTAGCCTTTGAGAAGACAAGAAAGCACACGAAAGGCATATGAAGAGGAAGGACAGAGAAGAACGGTATCTCAGTAAACAGATTTGGTAACATATTCCCAATTTCCCAAACCAATAAGAAAATTATAAGAGGAAATCCCTAGTCCTTAGACATACCTGAGGAGTATAGGGCCCTGGGGTCATTGGGTCTAGGCTTTCTAATTCTGCTTCCTCCAAAGCTGCTTCTTTAGCTGTACAAATATCCTTTTCAAGTTGAGTCAAATGCTCATCATACTGAGAAATAAAGACAATGAAGTTATTCAATATGTGCTTTAGGCAATGGAAATAAAAAAGTAAACAAAACGGGATAATATCCCTGTCGTCATGGAGTTTTTATTCTAGTGGCAGAACACAAATGATAACCAAAATAAATAAAGCAGGGAAAGAAATAAGGGAAGTAGAGTGAGGGTAGAGACTGTGATGTTACATTGTAAAACTGGATAATCAGCTGGGCACAGCATGCTTGTAATCCCAGTCCTTGGGAGGCTGAGACAGGAGGACTCCAGGTTAGTGATCAGCCTCAGCTACTTACTGAGGCCCTTCGCAACTTAGTGAGATCCTATTTCAAAATAAAGAATAAAAAATGGGTCTGGGGGTGTAGCTTGGAGGTAGAATACCTCTGGGTTAAAGCCTCAGTTCCACACAAAAACAAAACAAACAAACAAAAAACTGGATCATCAAGCTAGGCATGGTGGTGCATGCTTGTAATCCTAGTACTTGGAAGGCTGAGACAGGAGGATCACAGGTTCACAGCCGACCTCAGCAACTTAGTTCTGCAACTTAGTGAGACCCTGTTTCAAAATAAAAGAATAAAACCAGGCTAGGGTTGTAGTTCGGAGGTAGAATGCCCCTGGGTTCCATCCCCAGTACCACAAAAACAAAAACCCAGGATCATTAGGAAAAGGGACAAAGGGATTTCAGACAGCTAAATAACAAGGGAACCAAGCTGGGCGTGGTGGTGCACGCTTGTAATCCCAGTACTTGGGAGGCTGAGACTGGAGGATCTGGGTTCATGGCCAGACTCAGCTACTTAGGTGAGGCCCTATGCAACTTAGTGAGATCTTGTTTCAAAATAAAGAATAAAAAATAGAACTGAGGGTGTAGCTTGGAGGTGGAATGCCCCCGAGTTTAATCCCCAGTACTGCAAAAACAAAAAACAGAAAAATAAGGGAACCTCCTCCTTACCACCTACCTCAGTTAGTGTCTGGTAACAGACATTCACAATTTCCTGAGCAGTCTTAGTATATTGACTTTCAGGCCCTATAAATGAAATAAGAAAATGTTACTACATTTGAGAACTTCAGTTTCAGAATTTTACATTCTATTACCAGTAGTATGCCCATTATCCTAGACTCAAAAAAGTGTGACTCCTCTTTAACTTGGACTTTTGCTCTACTTTTAGAAGTGGAAAATTACAAACATATAAAAATAGACTAACATAAAACTCCCCTGTACTTACCTATCAGTCAACTTCAATAATTAACACATGACAAATCTTGTTTCATTTATACTTGAACTTTCCAGACTGTTTCTAATTTATTTTCAAGCAAATTTCAGCATCATATCGTCTTATATGTTAATTAGTTAGTACATGTCACTAAAGACACTTTTATTTTCATTCATCTTTTTGTTTGTTTCTTTTTTTGTGTGTGGTATTGGGGATGGAACCCAGAGGCATTCTACTTTGAGCTACAGCCCCAGCCCAATTTTATTTTTTATTTTGAAACAGGGTATTGCTAAGTTAATGAGTCTCAATACTTACTGAAGCTGTCCTCGAAACTACGATCCTCCTGTCTCAGCTTTCCAAGTACTGGGATTACACACGTGCACCACCATGCCTAGCTTTTATTCATCTTTTTGGGTACTGGGAATTGAACCAGAGGTGCTCTACCACTGAGCTACAACCCCATCCTTTTTTTTTTTTTTAATTCTGAAATGGTCTCACTATGTTGCTGAGGCTAGCCTCAAACCTGTGATCCTCCTGTCTCAGCTTCTAAAGTATTGGGATTAGAGACATGTGCCACTGTGCCTAGTTATCTAAAGACACTTGAAAAAATACAATTAATATACTACTCTGGTATGGGATGTGCTGTGGGAGGCTGTGTGTATGTGGAAGAAGGGATATACTGGAACTCTCTGAACCTTCTACACAGTTTTGCCATGAGCCTAAAACTACTCTAAAAAATAAAGTCTATTTGAAATATAAAATACTATTTCTTTTATAAACCCAACTGGCTGGACATACAGCCAAGCTATATCCCTAGACTCTATTTAAAATTTTTACTTTGAAACAGGGTCTCACTAGGTTGATGAGAACCTTACTACTTGCTGAGGCTTTCCTTGAACCTGCAATCCTGTCTCAGCCTCCCAAGTACTAGGATTACAGGCATGCTCAGCTAAAGTGATTCTTAACTAAACTATACATTTCCCCAAAATGGCCTTAGTTAAAAGTAGCAAATTGATATGATAGCTTGCAAGTCAACACAACTAGTTTGGCTCACATAAAAATTAGTTCAGTTTGTAAAATGAGCTATTTACCTATTATATACTAGTTAAAAGTAGCAAATTGATATGATAGCTTGCAAGTCAACACAACTAGTTCGGCTCACATAAAAATTACTTTGTAAAATTAGATTGAGCTATATACCTATTATACACTTTGCTCTATGTAAGTTATACCTCAACAAAAAGCTTTAAAAAAAAAAAGCCTTTGTGGGGGAGTACTGGGGATTGAACCCTGGGGGCATTTTTTATTTTGAAACAGGGTCTCAGTAAGTTGTTGAGGGTCTTGCTAAGTTGCTAAGGTTTGCCTCAAACCTGTGAAACTCCTATCTCAGCCTCTCAAGTACTGGGTGGGATTACTGACTAACAGCTTTTTTAGCTGGGTGCAGTGGCACATGCCTGTAATCCCAGCTACTCTAGAGGGTAAGGCAGGAGGATCGCAAGTTCAAGGACAAACTTAGCGACTTAAAAAGAGACTCTGTCCTTAAATAAAAATAAAAAGGGATGGACATGTAGCTTAGTGGTAGACCACCCCTGGGTTCAATATCCAGTGTGTGTGTGTGTGTGTGTGTGTGTGTGTGTGTGTCTCTCTCTCACACACACACAGCTTAAAAAAAAAAAAAAACTAATTAGCTGACAACATTTAAAAATTAGGAGATTTTTAGCCGGGCATGGTGGTGCACGCTTGTAATCCCAGTATTTGGGAGGCTGAGACTGGAGGATCCGGGTTCGCGGCCAGCCTCAGCTACCTAGTGAGGCCCTCTGCAACTTAGTGAGACCCTGTTTCAAAATAAAGAATAAAAAATAGGACTGGGGGTGTAGCTCGGAGGTAGAATGCCCCTGGGTTCAATCCCCACTACTGCAAAAAAAATAAATAAATAAAATAAAAATAAAAATTAGGAGATTTTACATAAAACCCCAGATGTCTGGCTTCTTTTAAAAACTGGAAAAATAGCCAGTAGTGATGGCGCACGCTTGTAATCCCAGCATTTGGGAGGCTGAGATCGGAGGATCTGGGTTCGTGGCCAGCCTCAGCTACCTAGTGAGGCACTCCGCAACTTAGTGAGACCCTGTTTCAAAATAAAGAATAAAAAAAATAGGGCTGGGGGTGTAGCTTGGAGGTAGAATGCCCCTGAGTTCAATTCCCGGTATCGCAAAAAAAAAAAAAAAAAAGGAAAGATGTGGCAATACAGGGTCACCATTCCCACAAGGCACCAATGAGTTGAGTAGCAGCTATTCCCTTTATATAAAGTATTTGTTCTCCAGGTTACCATAGTCCCAACCAGGTCTGCTTACCTCATTTATGCTTAGACCTGAAATTCCATTTTCAAACCCTGCCTTAATTGATTTGTAATATTCTGTTCACTCACTCATTTATTCATAAAACATTTCCAATGTGCCAGGCATTAGAAATTACAAAAACAAGTAAGATACAGGCCATATCCTCAAGAATTTTATAGTTTAGTACTGTGAGATAGACTTCAACAAATAGGGTAATAGAATGCAGTGAAAAAATATATACAGAGGCACAAAGAAGGAAGTGGCCAATTCTGGAAGGTAAGAAGGGAAGAACTAGCCGGGCGTGGTGGCGCACGCTTGTAATCCCAGCATTTGGGAGGCTGAGACCAGAGGATCCGGGTTCGCGGCCAGCCTCAGCTACCTAGTGAGGCACCCCGCAACTTAGTGAGACCCTGTTTCAAAATAAGGATTAAAAAAAATAGGGCTGGGGGTATAGCCCGAAGGTAGAAAGCCCCTGAGTTCAATCCCCAGTACCACAAAAAAAAAAAAAAAAAAAAAAAGAAGGGAAGAACTAGTAAAGGTTTCACAGAGGAGGTGACCCCTGAATTAAACCCACTATTTATCAGAATACAAAGGATAAAGAATATACAACATGCACAGGTGAAGCTTTCAGCCCATACTTACTATGATTATCATAAACTATTATATGAACAAAGAGTCTCCTTCAAAGTATAGACCATTTATTCTTTAAAGATGTAAGGTGCCCTCAATCAGATATGTGCTATGTGCCACCAATTATCCTAAGCAACAGTGTTATGAAAGATAGCCATAGTCCCAGCCTTCATGGAGAATATAGCTATTAATCTCTTACTAGATTTAAGGCATTAAACCTACCAGTGCCCATTTCTTTTTATATTTACCCAATTCTACATACCAACCACAATAACTTATATAGGATGAACATATGGAAGTTACCATTGACTTATTATCCCTCGTGGAAAACTTATTATTTCTAGTACTACAATGTTGCCCTGAAAAAATATTACAGAAACTTGAGCCCTGACATAGTCTATAATACCTGGTTCTGTTTTTTTTTTATTTTTTTATTTTCCCCTTTTAACAAATATAATCTTTATTTTCCCAAATGACATTTTAAAAGGAAGACTTGGGTATAGCTTTAATATTTTCTGCATGTTATACTATCTCATCGCGAGTATAGGACATTAGTGACAGTGAGATGCTGCCTTTCATTGGATTGTAATATCATGACTAGTTTAATACAGAAGAGAAGAGGGTGAGTTAGGGATGTATGGCTATTCCTTTGGTTTTTTTTTTTTTTTTTTTTTTTTTTTTTGGTGCTGGGGATTGAACCCTAAGGTGTTCTACCTTTGAGCTACACTCTCAGCCCTATTTTTTTTTTCAGTACTGGGGATTGAACCCATGGGCATTCTACCTCCGAGCTACACCTCCAGCCCCATTTTTTATTCTTTATTTTGAAACAGGGTCTCACTAAGTTGTGGAGGACCTAAGTTGCTGAGGCTGGCTACAAACCTGCGATCCTCTTCCACCACGCCCGACTCCCTATCATATTTAAGCAGAAACTGAATTATGGAACAAAACAGTATTGTCATAAATATGAAATGCAAATGACAGTTTCCACTGGCAATTGTCCTCTGTTTCAGCCAGTGTTTTAAAAAACAAAGTGGCTGGGTGTGGTGGCGCATGCTTGCAATCCTAGTACTTAGGAGGCTGAGACAGTAGGAGTACAGGTTCACAGCCAGCCTCAGAAACTTAGTGAGGCCCTCTGCAACTTAGTGAGACCCTGTTTCAAAATAAAGAATAAAGCCAGGTGTGGTGATGCACGCTTGTAATCCCAGTACCTGGGACCAGAGGATCCAGGTTCGCGGTCAGCCTCAGCTCCTTAGTGAGGCCCTCCGCAACTTAGTGAAACCCTGTTTCAAAAATAAAGAATAAAAAAGAGGAGCCGGGCATGGTGGCGCACGCTTGTAATCCCAGCATTCGGGAGGCTGAGACCGGAGGATCCGGGTTTGTGGCCAGCCTCAGCTACCTAGTGAGGCACTCGCAACTTAGTGAGACCCTGTTTCAAAATAAAGAATAAAAATAGGGCTGGGGGTGTAGCTTGGAGGTAGAATGCCCTGAATTCAATTCCCAGTACCGCAAAAAAAAAAAAAAAAAAAAAAAAGAGGGCTGGGGCTACAGCTCGGAGGTAAAATGCCCCTGGGTTCAATCTCCAGTACCAAAAAATAAATAAAGAATAAAAAAATACAGCTGAGGATGTAGCTTGGAGGTAGAATGTCCCTGGGTTCAATTTCTAGTACTGCAAAAACTAACTAACTAAATAAATAAATAAAACAAAGTGGAAATCAGGCATGGTGACACATGCTTCTAATTCCAGTACTTCGGAGGCTAAAACAGGAGTATTACAGGTTTGCAGTCAGCCTAAGAAACACAGAGAGGCCATTAGCAACTTAGTGAGACCCTATTTCAAAATAAAAAAGAGCCAGGCGTAGTGATGCACTTGAGAGGTTTAGACAGGAGGATCGCAGGTTCAAGGCCAGCCTCAGCAAGTAGTAAGACTCATCAACCTGGCCAGACCCTGTTTCAAAATAAAAATAAGAGGACTAGGGGTATAGCTTGGAGATAGAACGTCCCTGGGTTCAATCCCCAGCACCCCCCAAAAAATTATGTGGAAAGGCAAAAGAACTAGAATATAAAAGTTTTCAAAAAGTGAGGAAAATCATTCTACCTGACGATAAGGCTTCCCATGTAACTACAATAATTAGTATCCAGCGATAGACCACAGATTGGTAGGCCAACATATTCAACTGATTTTTTTTTTTTTTTTTTTTTTTGCGGTACTGGGGATTGAACTCAGGGGCATTCTACCTCCGAGCTACACCCCCAGCCCCTTTTTATTCTTTATTTTGAAACAGAGTCTCACTGAGTTGCGGAGTGCCTCACTAGGTAGCTGAGGCTAGCCGCGAACCCGGATCCTCCGGTCTCAGCCTCCCGAATGCTGGGATTACAAGCGTGCGCCACCATGCCAGGCTTCAACTGATTTTTGATAAATACATACAAAACAATTGAAATCAGGAAAGGCTGATCCTTTCAACAAATAATGCTGTAACTGGACATCTACAGGCAAAAGAAAAACACTTCAACCTAAACCTCATACCATATACAAAAAATAACAGATCATGGATTTAAGTATAAAATGCTAAAACTAGAAACTTCTATTGAGTTAGGCAACAACTTAAGAGATTCACCACCAAAGGCACAATCCATAAAACAAAAAATTGATAAATTAGACTTCAACAAAAGCAGAAATTTCTCTCTAAAATATACTGTTAGGTATGGGAAAAGGCAAGGCAGAGTGGGAGAAAATTTTTGCAAATCATATATATAATAATACTTTATACCTAGAATAAAGAACCCCCAGAACTAATCAATAATAAATGATAGCAGCTAGGCGTGGTAGCACATGCCTGTAATCCCAGTACTTGGGAGGCGGAGACAGGAGGATTGCAAGTTCAAGACCAGCCTCAGCAACACAATAAGACCCTCCACAACTTAGTGAGATCTTGTTTCAAAATAAAATAGGGCTGGGGGTGTAGTACAGAGGCAGAATGTCCCTGGGTTCAACCTCCAGTATGCCCTCTACACACACACACACACACACACATACACGGAAGAAGGAAAGAAAGAAAAAGAAAAACTGAAGCAAGTCAGGCATTGTGGCATGGGCCTGTAATCCCAGTACTTAGAAGGTTGATACAGGAGGATTGCAGGTTTGTGGTCAGCCCCAGCAACGTAGAGAAGTCCTCTAAGAAACTTACAGAGACCCTATTTCAAAATAAAAAATAAAATAGGGCTGGAGGGCTGGGAGTGTAGCTCAGAGGTAGAATAGAATACTTCTGGGTTCACTACACACACACACACACACACACACACCCAAAAAACAAACAAAAAAAGACAAATAGAGGCAAAACAGAGCATGGTAGCACATGCCTATAACACCAGTACTTTGGAGGCTTGAGACATAAGGATGCCTTAGCAACTTAGTGAGACCCTGTCTTCAAATAAAAAATAAAATAGGGCTGAGGGTATAGCTCAGAGGTAGAACACCTGAGTTCAATCCTCAGCAGCACATATACACGCACATATACACACACACACACACCAGTCAAGGAAATAAATGGACACTTCACCAAAGTATCGCATGCCTATAATCCCAGTTCTTGTAATTCCTGTACTTGGGAGACTGTAACAGGAGGATCACATGTTTGAGGCCAGCCTCAGCAACTTAGTAATGCTCTTAGTAACTTAGCAAGATCCTGTTTCAAACTAAAAAAATAAAATAGGTCTCAGGATGTAGCTCAGAGGTAGAATGCTCCTAGGTTGGATTCCCAGTACCACACAAAAAATAAACAAATAAAACAAAATAAAATATACAGATGGCTAATAAGCTAAGTGCAGAGGCATTCAACATCTTTAGTCATTAGGGAAATGTAAAGCCACAAAGAGAATAAAGTAAAAAGTATTGATAATAAATACTGCAGAGCAACTAGATCACTTAGATATTGCATGAGTAAAATGGTAATTCCATGGAAAAGCACATGAAAGTTTCTTACAAAAATAAACATACCACTCTTAGGTATTTTATCAGAAAAATGTAAACTTATATTCACACAAAGCCCTGGACATGAATATTCACAGCAGGTTTGTTCAGGATATCATGATACTAGAAACTTGAATGTCCTTCAATGAGTGAACAAACCCTGATACATCCATAAAACGGAATACTGCTTGATGATTTTTTTTTTTTTTGGTACTAAGGATTGAACCAAGGGGCATTCTACCTTTGAGCTACACCTCCAGCCCTATTTTTTTATTCTTTATTTTGAAACAGGGTCTCACTAAGTTGCAGAGGGCCTCACTAAGTAGCTGAGGCTGGCCATGAACCTGCGATCCTCCTGTCTCAGCCTCCCAAGTACTGGGATTACAAGCATGCGCCACCATGCCCGGCTTTCGACGACTTTTTAAAAATGAACTATTAAGCCGGGCGTGGTGGCGCACGCTTGTAATCCCAGCATTCGGGAGGCTGAGACTGGAGGATCCGGGTTCGCGGCCAGCCTCAGCTACCTAGTGAGGCACTCCGCAACTTAGTGATACTCGGTTTCAAAATAAAGAATAAAAAATAGGGCTGGGGGTGTAGCTCGAAGGTAGACTGCCCCTGAGTTCAATCCCCAGTACCGCAAAAAAAAAAAAAAAAAAAAAGAACTATTGTTCCATATAACAATTTTTATGCATCTCAAGGGAATTACACTTTGTGAAAAAAGTCAAATCTCAAAGTTACACATATTATCACATTTATATAACATTCTAAAATGTCAAAACTATGGAGATGGGGAGCAGATAAATGGGACAGGAACACTGGTGGGTGCATGTGTGTGGGGTGCAAATACAAGGAATAGGAGTTCTTCTGTGGTGATAGAAGGGTTATAAATCTTCACTACAGTGGTGATTATATGGGCCTATATATGGCTTAAAATTACACAGAAGTATATATACACACAGAACAAATAAGTATAGATCTTGAAAAAGGTGAAAACTGAGTATGGTCTACAAACTAGTTGATAGAAATATACAAATATCAATTTCCTTATTTATTTATTTTTTGCGGTACTGGGGATTGAACTCAGGGGCATTCTACCTCCGAGCTATACCTCCAGCCCTATTTTTTATTCTTTATTTTGAAACCGAGTCTCACTAAGTTGCGGAGTGCCTCACTAGGTAGCTGAGGCTGGCCGCGAACCCGGATCCTACGCTCTCAGCCTCCCGAATGCTGCCACCATGCCCGGCTCAATTTCCTCATTTTGATATCGAGCCAGATACATAAGATATCATTGGAAGAACTGAGATAATGGTATATAGTACACTTCGAGTACTAGGTTTTGTAATTTCCTAAATTTATAATTAGCGCAAAATAGAGTCAGGCTGGGCATAGTGGTACATGCCTATGATCCCAGTACTTGGATGGCTGAGACAGGAGGATCACAGGTTTACAGCCAGCCTCAGCTACTTAGTGAGGCCTTCTTCAACTTAGTGAGATCCTGTTTCAAAATAAAAAATAAAATAGGGATGGGGGTATAGCTTGGAGGTAGAATGCCTCTGGGTTCAATCTTCAGTACTGCAAAAACAAGAAAAACAAAACAAAACAAAAAAACAGTTTAAAAAGAGGATTACAGTATATTCATAAACAAAAAGAGCAAATTTCATCAGGCACAGTGGTGCACACCTGTAATCCCAGTATTTGGAAGACTGAGAAAGGAGATCTCAGGTTTGAGGCTAGCCCGTGGTAACCTAAGAGAGATCCTATTTCAAAATGAAAATAAAATAGGGCTAGGAGTGTAGTTCAGAGGTAAAACACCCCTAGATTCAATCCCAGTACCACAAAATGAAATAAAACAAATCCAGCTGTAATTTAAAAAAAAAAAAAAAGGAAAAGATGATATGAAGAGGCTAAAACAGGATTGGGGAGTTTTTATTTTCTTTAATGATGTAGGACTAAACTTTTTTTTCTTTTTGTGGTACTAGGGATTGAACCCAGGTGCATTCTACCTCTCAGCTACACCTCCATCCTACTTTTTATTCTTTATTTTAAAATAGGGTCTCACTAAGTAGCTGAGGCTGTCCATGAACCTTCGATCCTCCTGTCTCAGCCTCCCAAGTACTGGGATTACAAGCATGCATCACCACACCTTCTGTTTTTTGCCTAATGGATCCTAATCTTGGTGCTAAGCACTTTGGCTATATACAATATAGTTCATGAGCTACATAAGTGACTAATGAAGAGTAAGTCAATGTAAAATGCTATGGAAATACATTTCTATGCAATGAAATACTATGTTTGAAGGATTTGATTGGAAAGTCAAAATAACAGCTGGGTATGGTGGTATGTGCCTGCAGTCTCAGCCACTTGGGAGGCTGAGGCAGAAGGATCTGTGGAGCCTAGGTGTTTGAGACCAGTTTGGGAAACATAGTGAGAACATCATCTCAAAAATAAATACCAAAAAGCCGGGTGTGGTGGTACACGCTTGTAATCCCAGTATTTGGGAGGCTGAGACCAGATGATCCGGGTTCACGGCCAGCCTCAGCTACTTACTGAGGCTCTCCACAACTTAGTGAGACTCTGTTTCCAAATAAAGAATAAAAAATAGGGCTGGGGATGTAGCTCAGAGGAAGAATGCCCCTGGGTTCAATCCCCAGTACCGCAAAAATAAATATAAAATAAATAAATAAATACCAAAAAAGGTTCTGGGGATGTAGCACAGTGGTATAGCACATGCAAAGCCTTGGTTTGATTGTCAGTACTGGAACAAAAATCCTTGATAAACTTCAAATCAAAATGGTTTGCACCTTCACTCTTGCCAAACACATCCTAGGTTATATTCAGAATGTTGTCTTTATTGAAACTGCTTAACCACTTAAAGTTTCAACTCCAAGTTCCTTCCTCATCATAGCTCTGTATCTGGTCCAGTTATAAGATATTTATTCTATTTCCTCAATATTTCTGCAATCTGTCCTCATTTTTGCATTCTAATTTCTTTTTTTTTTTTGCAGTATTGGGGATTGAACCCAAGGGCATTCTACCTCCAAGCTACACTGCCAGTCATATTTTTATTCTTTATTTTGAAAACAGGGTCTCACTAAGTTGCAGAGAGCCTCACTAAGTAGTTGAGGCTGGCTGCGAACTTGGATCCTCCTGTCTCAGTCTCAGAAGTACTGGGATTACAAGTGCATGCCACCATGCCCAGTTGCATTCTAATTTCTACTTACTGTAGTTCAGGACCTTAGTAGTTTGATCTCTCACTGTTGTCAACAGTTTCTTTACTGGTCTCCATAATCTCATTTACTCCAATTAATTCTTTTTTTTTTTTGCGGTACTGGGGATTGAACTCAGGGGCATTCTACCTCCGAGCTATACCCCCAGCCCTATTTTTTTTGTTCTTTATTTTGAAACCGAGTCTCACTAAGTTGCGGAGTGCCTAACTAGGTAGCTGAGGCTGGCCATGAACCCAGATCCTCCGGTCTCAGCCTCCCAAATGCTGGGATTACAAGCATGCGCCACCACGCTCGGCTCAATTAATTCTTTAGCTACCTTCCAGAGTGATATTAATAAAACATCTGATATGTCCCTTTCTCCTCATGACTTGGGTTGGCATACTAGGCCTTTCATGATTTGGCCCTTGTCTACCTTTTAAATCTCATCTCTTACTAACAAAACTAGTTCCTACTCTGCACACTAGGCCAAACTTCAACTACTTGTATTTCCATACCCAAAAAACCTTCATCTACTTTCGTGTTTGTGGTCTCTGTTTGGAACTTCTTCCGCTTGATTATTTGCTTGACACAATAGATGCTCAATAATTAGGTACTATAAACTGGGTGCAAAAGGAGCATGCCTGTAATCCCAGTACTTGGGAGGCTGAGACTGGAGGATTGTAGGTTCAAGGAGAGCCTCAGCAATGTAGTGAGACTCAGCAACCCAGTGAGACCCTGTACCGGGAAAAAAAAAATAAAAATAAAAAAAGGGCAGACTAAGTCACTTTACTTATTCAGCTGACTATCACTGGTAAAGACTGCTTTTTTTTTTTTTTTTGCGGTACTGGGGATTGAACTCAGGGGCATTCTACCTCCGAGCTATACCCCCAGCCCTATTTTTTATTCTTTATTTTGAAACCGGGTCTCACTAAGTTGCGGAGGGCCTCACTAGGTAGCTGAGGCTGGCCTCGAACCCGGATCCTCCGGTCTCAGCCTCCCTAATGCTGAGATTACAAGCATGCGCCACCACGCCCGGCTTAAAGACTGCTTTATATAAATTTTAATAATGTTAAATAATGTTATATGGATGGAGGATGGATATATTGATGGAAAGAGGACAAAAGGGAAATACCCACCATTGTACTTAACACTGTTGGCCAGAATAAGGTTTACATCATCTAGAAAGCTGTCCCGACTCTGGTATTTGTGCTTGGAGATATTCTGTGATAAAAAGAATCAAGCACTCAGATACATACACACAAAGGCATTGAATACAATGAGGCCTTTTACATCACTCACCCACCTTACGTATAGTCTCTAAATCCATTGGGTTGACAATCACTTTGTAATAATCTGGAACAAACTTCTTATTAACTGGATGATGGAATGGCCAAGACTAGTAAAAGAGAAAGCATGAGAAATTAAGTAAAAACCACTTATGTGTGTGTATGGTATTAGAATTTAATGCAGGGCCCTCTACCACTGAGCTACATTTCAGCCCTTTGTCTTCTATTTTGAGACAGAGTTTTGCTAAGCTACCCAGGTTGGTCTCAAACTTGAGATCCTCTTATCTCAAGCCTCAAAAGGCAATAGGATTACAAGCATGTGCTATCACACGTGGCTGGAGACCATTTTTTATGTCAGATATTTATTGGGTCACAAATAATCTTGGGTCAAGGCTATGGACATTTTCCCCAGAAAAAGTACATTATCATATAAAACTCTGTATGCAATTTAAGAGGTTTATGGATTTCTTTAAGGGTTTCTATACTCTGATAGGGAAAGAATCCCTGCTCTATACTTATAATTAAAACACCTTATTCCTAAGGTTAGATCTTTAGAACACTACAAAAAATAAAAATAAAATTCCTTATTCTCTATGTCACACCCAAAAGTTTTAAAGCATAACAAATATAGAACATATGCCTACAATGCAAAATAAAACTCAATTCAGAATTTCTGGGGAGGATCATTACAACAAAATGGTCCACAGAATCAATACAATAGACAATAACACTGGCATAAAACTTGCAAACCAGCAATAACAAACAAAAAGAAAAAGAAACAAGACAACAAACACTGAGCAATTAACAAAGTATAGTTTGTATATACGCACTCTAAATAAAAAGCTACCCATTAGTTTGCATCCTTTCTCTGGAGGGATATTCAGAAGCATTCAAATACTGAATGTCAGCAAAAGGAAGAAAGAAGTTCTTTATATATACTAGTTTCTTTTTTTCTTTTCATTTTGGGTACTGGGATTAAACCCAGGAGCATTCTACTTTTGAGCTACATGCCCAGCCATATTTTATTTTGAAACAAGGCCTAACTAAGTAGCTGAGGCTGGCTGTGAACTTGTTTTTTTTTGCAGTACTGGGGATTGAACTCAGGGGCGTTCTACCTCCGAGCTACATCCCCAACCTTATTTTTTATTCTTTATTTTGAAACAGGGTCTCACTAAGTTGCAGAGTGCCTCACTAGGTAGCTGAGGCTGGCCGCGAACCCGGATCCTCCGGTCTCAGCCTCCCGAATGCTGGGATTACAAGCGTGCGCCACCACGCTCGGCTGGCTGTGAATTTGTGATCCTCCTGTCTCAGTCTTCCAAGTACTGAGATTACAAGCATGTACCAACATACCTGGTCCCCAGCCTTATTTATTTATTTATTTATTATTTTGAAACAGGGTCTCACTAGGTTGATGAGAGTCTCACTGTTTGGTAAGGCTGTACTCTAACCTGAGATTCTCCTGTCTCAGCCTCCCAAGTAATGAGATTACAAGTGTGCACTACCACGCCTGGCTTATAATAGTTTCTGTTGACATTCACTGCAAAGAATCTCTAACACATATATATGCATACTCTACACTTCTTTCCTTTTCCCTGTACTATCTTTACAATATTTCACACATGGGCAACTTACATCTGGAACTGCCATCATTTTCTGGGTGACAATGTTGTCCAGAATGAATGAAAACGCCACTTGGTCATCATCATCCAGCAAGGGGTTGATAGCTTTCTCTAAACGAGCCAATTTGTCTTCTTTCTGAAATAAAGCCAAGACAAAGGTTTCCCTGAGGTGTGATCACCATAGAATCGTTAAGGATAATTTAAGGTTCAGCTAGCTGTTTATTACTCTTGCTCCAAAAAGTTTAACTTTGAATTATCTACTATTAAGTTACAAGTAAAAAGTCTAGATAAAGGATAATCCAACAAAAGGGTCAAAAGGGATGTCTCAACTTGCTTAGGTATTCTATATTCTTTTTTTTGGTGTTACTGGAGATTGAACGCAGGGGCATTCTACCTCCAAGTTACACCCCCAGCCCTTTTTAAAATGTTGAGACAGGGTCTCACTAAGTTGCTGAGTCTCGCTACATTGCTAAGGCTGTCCCTGAACCTACGATCCTCCTGCCTCAGCCTCCCAAGTACTGGGATTAGAGGCCTGAGCCACCAAGACTGGATTGTTTAGTCACTATTGATTAGAGACTTTTTTGTTGTTGTTGTTACTGGGGAATGAACCTTGGGGCATTCTACCACTGAGCTACACCTTCAGCCTTTTTTTTTTTAAATTTTAAAACAGGATCTCATTAAGTGACTACAGGTTAACCTCAAATCTGTGATCCTCCTGTCTCAGTCTCCCAAATACTGGAATTACAGTGTCTGGCTTAATTACTGATTTTTTTTTTTTTTTTTGCAGCGTTGGGGATTGAACCCAGGGGCATTCTACCTCTGAGCTACACCCCCCAGCCCTATTTTATTTTTATTTTTTTATACCAGGAATTGAACCCAAGGGCATTCTACCTGTGAGCTACATCTCAAGCCTTATTTTATTTTTTATTTTGAAACAGGGTCTTGTTAAATTGCTGGGGCTGGCCTTGAACCTGCAATCCTCAAATCTCAACCTCCCAAGTACTGGGATTATAGGTGTGTGTCACCACGCCTGGTTTATATTTTATATGTATGTATGTATGTATGTATGTACGTTATTGTGGTACTGGGGATTGAACCCAGGGGTATTCTACCTCCAAGCTATACCCCCTGCCCTATTTTTTACTCTTTATTTAGGGTCTCACTAAGTTGCAGAGGGCCTCACTAAGTAGCTGAGGCTGGCTGCAAACCTGCAATCCTCCTGTCTCAGCGTCCTAAGTACTGGGATTAATAAGCGTGCGCCACCATGCCCAGCTTATATTTTATTTTAAAACAGGGTCTCTGCACCAATAAAAGTATATTTAAAAAAAAAACATGATTTCCTTTAAAAAAATGAAAACAAAAACAAAAACAGGGTCTCACTAGATTGCTGAGAGCCTCGTTAAATTGCTGAGGCTGGCTTCAAATCTGCAAGTCTCCGGCCTCAGCCTTACTGGGATTACAGGCATGTGCTACCACTCCTGGCTTGATTACTGACTTTTGTGTGTGTGTGGTACTGGGAATTGACCCCAGGGACGTTCTACCTTCAAGCAACACCTCCAGTCCTATTTTTTATTTTAAAAAAGGGTCTTGCTAAATTGCTGAGGCTGGTCTTGAACCTGCGATTCTCCAGTTTCAGCCTCCCAAGTACTGGGATTACAAGCGTCCCCCACCATGCCCAGCAATTGATTAGTTGACTTTTATGTAAAGTTACTTAATTCAATAAATCCATTTCAGACTCCATACTAGGAAAAACTTTGTGTTCCCATTGCTCCAGGTCCTCATCAAAACCTAAGTCTTGAGCTGGGTGTGGTGGCGCATGCTTGTTAATCCCAGTACTTGGGAGGCTGAGACCAGAGGATCCGGGTTGTTCATGGCCAGCCTCAGCTACTTAGTGAGACTCTCCCCAAATTAGTGAGACCTTGTTTCAAAATAAAGAATAAAAATAGGGCTAGCCAGGCGTGGTGGCACATGCTTGTAATCCCAGCATTTGGGAGACTGAGACCCGGAGGATCCAGGTTCGCGGCCAGCCTCAGCTACCTAGTGAGGCCCTCCGCAACTTAGTGAGACCCTGTTTCAAAATAAAGAATAAAAAATAGGGCTGGGTGTGTAGCTTGGAGGTAGAATGCCCCTGAGTTCAATCCCCAGTACTGAAAAAAAAAAAAAAAAAAAAAAAAACCAGGGCTGAGGGTGTAGCTCAGAGGTAGAATGCCCCTGTCAGTCTTTTTAAGTGTAACCTTTCTCTACTATCTAATTATGGTTTAAATATGTTTCTCCAAAATGATCAAGTTTAGAATCTTTTCATGTTTATTGTATTCTCTTTCTCCCATATACATATACATTTATTTATTTATTTATTTATTTATTTATTTATTTATTTATTTATTTATTTTGCGGTACTGGGGATTGAACTCAGGGGCATTCTACCTCCGAGCTATACCCCCAGCCCTATTTTTTTTTTTTTTTTTTTTTTTTTTTTTT
>PVLC010031041.1:0-19059 GCA_004027655.1 Graphiurus murinus
TCTCTGACCTTCTTGGATCAATATTTTGGTGACTTCATTTATATTGAAAATTTCTCAGCCATTATTTCTTTTCCACATTTCTGTGTCTTTTCTTCTAGGATTTACACAGTGTGCATGTTTCATCCTTGGACATTGTCCCACAACTAAAGATTTGTGGAAGTATGCTTTGTCATCCTTCCTAAAATTATTAAGTATATATTTATCTACTTTTTTCTAATCCATCTTTTCCTTTTGTGTCTCAGATGTAGAAATTTCTGTTGACCTCTCATCAGATTCACATGTTCCTTCTTGGACTATATAGAGGAAATGAGTGAACCTGTCTATACTGGCTGGAAGAGAGCTTCTCTCCCCTCAAATTCATGCCTGCCTCATAACCTCAGAATAGGAATTTATCTGGAATAGTGTTGTCACAGACATAGTCAGTAAGATGAAGTCATACTAAAGTATTGAGGTTTTTAATCCATCACGAATGTTGTACTTACATGAAAATACAGATACATAGAGAGGAGAGTACCAAATGAAGGCCCAGAACATACACGGGAAGATTGCCAGGTGACAACAGAGGCAGAAACTGGAGTTAAGCTTCTATGACCCAAGAAACACCAAGGGTTGTGGGCAACCTCACAGCATGCAAGAAGGCCATGTGAAGATAGAGGCAGAGACTGGAGTGATGTGTTTACAAGGCAAAGAACACTAAGGATGATGTCATGGCCAGAAGCTAAGAGAGAGGCATGAACAGATTCTCTCGCTGCCTCCCCAAGAAAGAACCAGGCTGCTGGCACCTTTATTTTTAATTTCTACCTCCCAGAACTGTAAAAGAGTAAATTCCTCTTATATTAAGCCACGCAGTTTGTGGTATTTTGTTGTGGTAGCACTAGGGAATTAACACACAGTATAGACACCTCTTCCTGCGTCTTATGTTTCTAATATTTCCCTTTCATTCTTTCTTATAGTTTCCACCATTCCCTAAAACCCTCCATAGAAATTTGCATCTGTCCTCCTTTCCTATTAACCATAGTTATATTAAATTTTATTAACTGCTTCCAACATCTGTATCAGATCTGAGTTTGGTTCTACTAATGGTGTTGTCTCTTGGCAGTCTGCTATGTGGGTTTTTGTTTTACTCTCTTAAGTAGGCTTTTTAAATTTTCTTTAAGCCACACACTATTATTTGTTAAAGTTACACCTCTAACTCCAGTTAAAATGGCATTTATCGAGAAAAACAATAAATTGTAGTGAGAATAAGAGGAAATGGGAACCCTTATACACTGCTGGTGGGATTTCAGATTAGTACAGCCACTATGGAGGTCAGTGTTGAGGTTCCTTAGAAGACTGGGAATGGATCCGCCATATAATCCAGCTATACCACTCCTAGGGATCTTCCCAAAGCAACTGAAATTAAAATACAGGGATATATGCATGCTCATGTATATAGCAGCACAATTAACAATAGTCAAACTATGGAACCAGCAACCTATGAAAATAGCCATCAATAGATGAATGGATTACTAAATTATGGTATATGCACACAATGGAATTCTACTAACCCATAAAAAGGGCACAATTATGTCATTTTCAGGAAAATGGATGGAACTTGAGTATATCATGATAAATGAGATTAGCCAGTCACAGAAAATGAAAGACCATATATTTTTTTTTTTTTATCATATGTGGAAGCAAGAGAGAAACAAAGAAGACTTCAGATAAATGAGGGGAGATACTAGTAGAATAATAGAAGGGGATTTGGAGAAGGAGTAGGGGAGATCTGATGATGGAAACATTTCAAATAATCCTTTGCTCAGACATGAAGTTATTAATGTTTGTGAGAGCCCAGGGGGAGTACAGGCTGGTGGCATCAGATGCAGATGTGGCTCCTCTCCCACAATTGTGTAAGGTATGATTAGACAAGACATATTCATGCTGAAAACATACCACACATGCACATGTCTACACTGATGTGGATATGAACCATTTTTCCTGGAATCCTATATAAGGAACAGCTGAGAATAAAGTTCCCGTTTGTTCTCCTCCAGATGGTGATTCCCCATACTTTCTTCATTCTAGGACTCCCACCACCCACAATCACAGTTAGCTCTTGACTGGGCCCCTGACAATTGGCATAGTCAGCAGGACACAGCGAGTACCCCCAGTGCCTCCTAGAGGAAGAGCCCTGGGAAGAACAACCCAGAATAGTAGAGATGTGGCCTCTGACCTCCATGTGGTTCCTGGTAGTGGCAGAGGAGCAGTCTCTGGAAGAACTACTCAGGGTGGAGTAGATGTGGGCCCTGGCCTCACCGTGGTTCCCCCAGCAGCATATCTGGCAGCATGAACATTGCCAGAGGATTGGGATGATGTACATCCCTATCTGGAAGATGTTTGGAGGGCTCTGGAGGCACTAGAGCCAAACGTCCTGGTGGTATATCAAAATACAGCCAGATGGGTTGCCTGGATATTCCTGGTGGCATTGCAACATGCCTGCTGTGACTTTACCTCAGACTAGGGACCCAGCCAAGGTACTCAGTTATTGGGGGAACCAGGTGACCTGAGGCTGCATGTGGAATTATTTACTGGTCCTCCTGCAATGTGATAGTGCAATGTGCCCCAGTGATCTTGGGAATTGAATGTTTTCCTTCTATGCAATATGATGTGTATATATTCCACATAGTTGAGTATATTCTGGGACTGGACATATTACAGGGATTGACTGTACAGATAACTATCAGAGAATTCCAGCTATGGGTATGTAGGGTAAAGATTATCACTAGAGAACATCCCCATCAGGCTCCCTGACAACTCCCCTAAGCTGCAAGGATTGTGAATACATAGTAGTAAAAGTTACCAGGAAAGCATGAGAAATTTGGACAAACAATACTAAAGCTAGAAGAAGCCAGTGTAATATGCCCAACTCATGGTCCATTCAACTTTCCCAAGTGGCCAGTACAAAAATCTGATGGTTCCTGGTGCATAACAGTGGGCACCACCCTTGCATGCAGCAGTACCCAACATTTCAGAACTAATGGATCACCTGTCACACAAACTGGGACGGTTTCATTATGTTGCAGCCTCTTGGTGGAAGCCTGAGGCATGTTGTGGTCAGGTGGCACAGGATGTAGCCTCCTGCTGGAAGCCTAAGGCTGTATAGTTGTACCATTCTACTGAAGATGTTAGGCTAACCTCTGATTCTCTTAGAGGTAGAAGCAGCTGTGTGCAGTGTCCAAGTTGCTCTCCAAGGGCTGTCAATCAAGACAAGGTCCAGGGATCTGGGTATTCTGTTAGATTCATGGGAGTTGTCTGGTTAGGTAAGACAAAGGCAATACCTGAAAGAGTGATAGACAAGATACAAGCTTGTCCTTGACTAGGAATGGTCAAAAGGTTACAGATACTGAGATGGTGATGGTACAAACTACTTACCTATTCAAGATTGGCTGAGATCCTAGACTCAGACTCCCTGGTCAGGGACAGCCCTAATACCCACACTAACTAAGTAGGATGTGTATTTAGAGCAACAAGCATGGTTTTCTAGTAGTTTTCTAGTAGCCCTTTAAGCAGTTACATGTTTGCTGGGGCCAGTACAGTTCTGAGTGACAGCCCCCTTGAACTCCACACAAGTAGGAGATGCCCCAAGTCTTTACATGGAAGGTAAAGCTTTACTGAACCCATTGCAATTCTAAGAAATAGTCCCCTTGGATCCTGCAAAAGTGGGAGATGCCCCAAGTCCCTATGAGAAAGGGAAAGCCCTTAGACCTTCAGAAGTATGGTATACTGAGTCTTCCTTTTATGGGCTCCCATTATGGTCATGGAAACATTTTCATATGAAACCAGTGTCAGATGCTCCAGTTAATGGGCCAAGCTCTGGGCAGTCTTGTTAGTCTTCATGAAGGAGACTGGGCCTTTGCTTGTCTATACAGACACCTGGATAGTCTTCAGTCTACCATGGGCTGACCTTGTGGCTGCCCCAGTGGGCAGCACAAGACTGGTTGATTGGGCACTGATCACTGTGAAGCAAGATACGTGGGAAGACCCGTGGAAACACAGCCTCCAAGAAGGAGTATTATACATCATGTTCTGGGGCATAGACCTTTACAAATTCCTGGTAATGATGCTTCCAACACTCTAGTTCAAGTCCAGCCCTAAGAAGTTGGAACGATTGAATGCTTTAATGGACTCCTGAAGGAGTAGCTGAAGGCCTTAGTCCCTCATTGGTTGGAAGAGGTGATGGGCACCAGTGCTCGTGGCAGTGTGGCTTTTAAATGAGCCACCTCGCCACACTGGGAAGACCCCCTTAGACAAGGTGATACTAGGAATATCCCTCATTTTGAAGGTGTCAGGGAGCTCAGAAGACTCCCAGGTACAACCAGTGAGGGGAGAAGCCTCTTACTCCCTACACCTAAACCCTCAGCCCTGGGGTTTACAAGATGTCTGCAAGTGGCTCTGGCATGTGTGGAAGCCATGGATTGCACTCCTGGAGCCATGGGGCCTGGAACAGAAGACCTAGTTGCAACTGGACTCTTGGATGGCTGCCTGGCCCTTCTCAGTATGGGTCCCACTTCCTCCATGAGCAGAAAGCAAGATTTTGAAAGACACAGGCCATAAGACTATGGCCTATTTCCTTGCCTTCTGTGGAGAATGTTCAAAAGACAAGCATGTTGTCTGCCTTCTCCCGGAAAGAAAAGACTTACTTATAATGGTCTCTCTTTTTCTGCCCTGTCCTACTGTCCATGTTAATGGTAGGGAACAGCTTGCTTTTCGGGGCACACACCTTTGCAAGATTGCACAACACTTCCCATTGCTGGGTTTGCACCAAGCTACCAGTGGAGACAACCAGGTATCCCGTGGTGAATCGCCCTTGCTACTGCAGGCAACTGGACTACCTTACAAACCTGAAGTCACAGCAGCCCAGAATGGGATGAATGATGCCATATAATAGAGGACTTGTTGTGCTGAGACTATAATAATAACCCCCCATTTTGGGGGATTTGTTATAGAATATAGGTTGGGCTGGTTAATAGAATATATAGAGCTTGTAAGCATAGCATCTTTTTGGCAAAGAACAGGTGAACCAGACTGTGACCAATTGAATTGTTGTATAGTTGCCCCAAGAACCACGCTAGCTTTGTTTACTCCAGTGGGTGGTACTATAGATGTAGAAGTACAAGTGGAAGCCTTAACTCAACATGTTGCAAAAGCTTTAAATATGTCTCAACAGGCACTTTTCATTTTAATGGATGAAACCACCAAGATGCAGAAGGTGGTTTTGCAGAATACAGTGATGTTACATATACTCATTGCTGCCCAAGGTGGAACATGCACTCTTTTACGTGAAGAATTACAAACCACCAGCAGCAGATACAACAAGCCTTAGAGGAAATGGATGCGAAAGTACAGGCTATTCACAAGCCATAAAGGAGGACCCACTTACAACCTGGTGGAATTCTCTTGGATCTTTCTGGAGATGGGTATTGACTATCCTTGCCTGTGCGGCTAGAGGAATAATAGTTACCTGCTGCATCCTTTATTGTTATTGAGGTCTTTTGGCCCAATGTAATGCTCTCAGGGTCAAGAAACACACCTCCACCCTGTATGCACTGCACTCATCCTGTGCAGCCGAGAATAAGCTCACACCACCCGCAGACACTGAATGCATAACACACACTGCTGCAATTGGGTAAGATATGACCAGGCAAAACACAATGCACTCATGCATGCCATGCTGACATGGACCTGCCACATATACACATGCATACGTCCACCCTGACATGAACATGCACCATTTTGTCCAGAACCCTATATAAGGGATGGGCCATTGAATTATGTTGCTGTTTGTTCTCCTCTGAATGGCGGCTCTACATGCACTCTCTTCCCTGGGGATCTCACCACTGAAACCTTCCTTGCATTCTCATTGACCCTTGACTAGGTCCCTGATAATGTTACTGCTATTATGGGGAGGAGGAGGAAACAGGGGGAAATGCACAACAAGGGCTGTGTGCATGTATTTTTCTATCACTCTGAAACTCACTCTGATGTATAATTACGATGCACCACAATAATAAACTAAATAAATAAAAGCCACACATTTGGCATAGGACAGCAGAAATTGGGAGACTGGAATGAATGTGTTTTCATGCTTGAGAAGGATTCTTCTTTCTCCTTCTGGGCCTGGAGCATGGCCTCTGAGTCATTCTGGGGCAGGAGGTGAGTTCGTTGCTGTTGTGGTTTCCCTCAGGGTGCCACAACCACCAACCGCCTCCAGCGCCACCTCACATTTCGGGTGACGGCTGCTTTGCCAAAGTGTTTTGTTTTTGTTCTTACTTTCTCGATTTCTATTCCGCCCCCAGATTAAAGTCTTCCTCTTGCACTGGGTCGTTTTACTTGTCCTCCTGACTCTCCTTGTAGCCTTCCATTACACATGTGATTCAATGCTCATTAGCCTTGGTGGGGTGGGAGGAGCCATTCCGATTGTTTTGAATTATCCTCCCACTGAGACAGGTGCTGTGCTCCTGGGTCTTAGAGATCTGGCCTTGTCAGTATTCCCATCCCAGGCCTCAGCACTTATTCCCAATTTATATTCCTGTCCCTTGCCCAGACTTAGAGGTGTGTGTGTGTGTGTGTGTGTGTGTGTGTGTGTGTGTGTGTATGTGTGCATTATATTTTCTTTTGTTCCCTTACTCGAGCTGTAAATAGGTTTTAACCAGTGACCTAAATTCTGGAACATTCCTTGCTTTCCTTCTCTCCCTTCCCTCCTCCCAAACAAGGCTCCTGCCACATAGGAGAAATAAATGGGGGCCCTTCTCACAGGGAGGATGTTCTTCCCAGTTCATTCCCAAGTAGGACCCAAAAGTCAGAGAGATGTTTTTACTACTGTCATTATAAGCCTCCTTACAACTAACTTTGCATGTCCTAAATTAATATGAATGTTATAACTTTTCTCCCAGTGACAGATACTGCATTGTATTTTAACTGCTCTCTCTCTCTCTCTCTCTCTCTCTCTCTCTCTCTCTCTCTCTCTCTCTCTCTCTCTCTGTGGTATTGAGGATTGAACCCAGGGGTATTCTACCTCCCAACTGCACCCCCATCCTTTTATATGTTTTGGTTTTAAAACGAGATCTCACTAGGTTTCTGAGAGTCTCACTATGTTGCTGAGGCTGTCCTCTAACCCATGAATCTACTGTCTCAGCCTCCCAAGTACTGGAATGACAGATACATGCCATCCTGCCCAGCTTTCTGATTTATTTTGTGGACATTCAGTAAAGTCCTTGGAGAAGAGCCAGCCAGTGGGTGTCAGCCCCTCCTACAATGGCAGCTCCAGGGCCTCCAGATCTTTTCTAACCTACACCTGGCCTCCCCAATCCATGAATGGCTCCAGCTGAGCTCTTCTTACCTGAATCTATGCCCAGTCAGAAAGTTCCTGCATTGCTTTTCTCTCTGAAGCTACCTGTCTCTGATGAGATTCTGCAATAGCTAATTGTTCTGTAATCTCAAGTCTCTGATAAGTTAAAAAAAACAAAACAGGGAATCAATTTGCCCAGCAATTTTTTTGGTGTTTTAAGAAGGGAAGTAGGTTCTTCCCAAGTTCATTCCCAAGTAGTAACCAAAAGTCAGAGAAGATGCTCTGGCCACTGTCATTACAAGCCTCCTTACAACTAGGTTTCTACGTCTTGAATTAATATGAATGCCATCACTTTATCCCAAGATCTGGAAGCTCATATCAGGGATTCTATATACTTGATGGAGGACTCAGAAATCATGCATTTTAATAGTACTGCTATTATTCATTTAATGCAATAAAAATGCATTAAAATCATTTATCACTATGAGGTATGTGTGGTATTGAACACATGCAATGCACAAGAGATCCCTATATTCATGGAGCTTACATTTGAATCATATTAAGAGAAAAGATGAAACTTTATCTTGAATGAAGAGGACGATAGGCTATTTTAACCTATTAGTGCTACTTACTTCTTACTATTACTATAAAAAATAATATTAGCTAGGCATGGTGGCATATGCTTGTAAGTCTAGTACTTGCAAGGTTGAAACAGGAGGATCACAGGTTCTAAGGCCAGCCTCAGCAACTTAGTGAGACACTGTTTCAAATTAAAAATAAAAAAGGATCAGAGGTATATCTCAGAGGTAGCATGTACCTGGGTTCAACCATCAGTACCAATTAATAATAATAATAATAATTTATTAAGATCTCATTATAAAAATATAGTTTTAGCTAGGCATGTTAACATTCCCTATTATTAGACTACAAATATTCTGTAGCTATAACAAAGGCTTAAAATTTATACTTATATATAACCATTGCCAAAGTACTTTCCCAGCTGTATTGTCTAACTGTACTTGAAATGACAGTAAATTAAATAATTAACATTATTTTACTGTTCATCAATTTTCATTTAACACGTCCTCATGAAAAAAAATTTTTAGTCTAAGCAGAGTTCCATGATGTCAATATTATTCATGCTTCTGTTGAGCACATACTTACTGTGCTAGCCAAATGCTAAGTGCTATATTAATCACAAAAAGAACAAAAGCAAAAAAATAATTTTTTGTGTGGTACTAAGGATTGGACCCAAGGGCATTCTACCTCTAAGCTATACTCTACCTCTGAGCTACACTCCCGGACCTACTTTTATTTATTTATTTATTTATTTTTATTTATTTATTATTTATTTATTTACCTATTTTATTTTATTTTGAAACAGGGTATCACTAAACTGCTGAGGGCCTTGCTAAGTTGCTGAGGCTGGCCGTGAATATGCGACCCTCCTATCTCAGCGTCACAAGTACTGGGATTACTTGAGAGTACACTACCACACTCAGTTTACAACAGCAATTTTAATATTGGAAACAATCCTGAAGGTTATAGTAATTGCCTATCAAGACAATTTGCTTTAACATAAAGCATTCATTAGATTTCTAAACTACATGACTTAATTGTATACTTTTGATATTTTATGTAAAGTCAATAAATCAGAAAATATTTCCTAAAATTTTATCATATGGAATATATAATAAACTTACTAATTGGGTCATATAATAACCTATTCTGTTCTTCTGTAAAAGTTTCCATTATAACATCCATGACCAGCAATTAAATAACATAGTGTGTGTGTATGTGTGTGTGTTTATGTGTTTGTGTGTGTGTGTGGCACTGTGCTTAGAACCTGGACTTCAAACATGCCACACAAGTGCTATATCACTGAGCTACATTCCATCCCTATAATTTACTCTTAAATACCTCCAGTGTTGAGAAGTGCATTTCTTTCCAAATCATCACCAGGCAACCTTTGCAGATCTCAGTGGGATGTAGAATAATTTGTGATTTTGCTCAAAGTAACACATATAGCCCTTTATTATTTCATATTCCAGGGAAATATAGTTAGTAAATTAGAATTGCTTGTCTATATTTGGTGTCTATCCTAGCCTTAACCAAGCAGAACAAGCATCCAACTTACTATAGCATAAAATCCAAACTTCTTTGCACGACATACCAATGACTTTCTAGATATTTACTCTACCTATAGTCCATTCACTCACATCTCTGTTATGTCTTGCCTTGAATTTAAATTCAAAGTACTGAATACATTTTAATCTCACACACACACACACACACACACACACACACACACACAGCATGTGTTGATTCACAAATGTGTGCCTTTTCTCATGTCATTTTAACTACAAAACTTTCCTACCTCTTCACTCTTATTCATCCTTTTTCCAGACTCAGGTCAGGTGCCATTTCTTCTAAAAAGCCTTTATTGGTTTTTCTAAGTTGTTAAATTGCCCTTCTCTGAGATCCATAGCATCTGAATATTTGACATCTGTCCTTCTGCCTCTTTCCAGATTAAATGTACTTCTCAAAAACAAAGATATTTCTAAATTCATCTTTTATCACTGCATAACCTGCCATGATACTAAAAGTAAAGCTCAGTAGACTTTCATTGTTGTTAAAGGAAACTGCTTATGCAACTCCATGAATAGTTCTGGGGTAGCCATCCTGTTTATCAGCTGAGATTCAACCCAACCTAGTATCTCAAATTTGTAGATTTTCCCTGACCTCCTGTCTGTATCAGAGTGTTGAAGCTTCCGAGAAGTACCCTTTCCTGTCTCTTAGTATAGGATCTTCTTTCTTTTTCATATCTCCAGGGTCTAGAATTTTCTGAAGCTCTGTGCTTTGTTTTTGATGATTTCTGTAACTGTCACTTCAGAGTCATGCACCGTGATAATATGCCCTTTCTGGTATTGCATCCTCTGATTCTCATTGAACATTAATTTCTTTTCTCCTCTACCCTGAAGGCTGTCAGAACTCGGTGCTCCATTCCCTGTTGACTCCACCCCATTACTCCACATGACTTGGTTCTCCATTCCTCCAGGATTACCCCATACCTGGCATCACACAGCAGCAAAAGAGAGAGCTAATGCCTATCCGCACATTCTCAGAAGCCAGTGTGAATAATCAAATCTCTCGACCTGTCATCGACC
Source organism: Graphiurus murinus (assembly GCA_004027655.1). Classification (NCBI taxonomy): domain Eukaryota; kingdom Metazoa; phylum Chordata; class Mammalia; order Rodentia; family Gliridae; genus Graphiurus; species Graphiurus murinus. The sequence goes on from PVLC010031041.1 coordinate 10,495, forward strand.
AAACTTGTCATAATTTTAAATTCATGATAACTTTCAGGGGCCTCTGCCTTCTCTAACTTCCCACAGAAACCCCTTAGCATTGCCAAACAAATATGCCTCCACCATAAATTATACTTCACATTATCCTCAGAGCCCTGGCTAAGTCAGCATGGGTAGGCAACTTGAAACATGTTGGTTTCACATCTGGATTTGCTCTGGGATTATGGGCTGCTTTTTTTTTTTTTTTTTTTTCAATCTGCTTGCATTCTACCTTTCCAAGTTTCAGTGGTGTGAAATTGTGGTCACTTTTACTGACTAGTTTATGTAGGTGGTAATTAGACTTCCTGTGGAAGTGGTTTCTCCAACTTACAGTTTGAATGAGAGATTAATTTCTAATATTAATTATTCTCCTGAACATTCTCATTATGATATTATGACTCTTTAAATTGTTTTTTATTAACCAGTAGCTCATGTATTAGACAAATAACACCTTTGGGGACTGATCTTTCTCCTACCAGATGTATCTTGAGAGATACATTGAAAATATATCTATTACTTAATTCCAAAATACCTGAAAAGAAATAACTTTAATTTTAGTCAACATGCGAATAGACTTTTTTCTTTAGTTTGGCATATGATTCTTTTCTCCTGATTCTAGACAATTTATTGGTTGGTTAAATAGTCTATTTTTACTAGTTAATATTTTACCTTTGTTTTAAAAAGAAATATTTAGCATAAATAATGAAAGATTCATGGACTCTTTGTCTATTCTTCATACTGTATCCCTCTGTAACATGTGTTCTTTTGGGTAACTGTGGTCCATATTTCTCTGACTGTCATTGGTGAAGCAGACCTTTATTTGAGAGACCAGCTAGCTCTGTACTACAAACACTCATAGCTCAAGTTACCAAAGAGTTTTAATAACAACAATTATACAGCAATGTGTGTGATCTTGCTAGACACCATGAGGCTTCACAGCTTTAAGAAACTATTCAGGTCACCTAATAAGCATCCTAATAAGCATCTCAGATCAAAATATTCAGGAAGATGAAATGACTTGTTTGATAAGTTGACAGCAGAAGAATTTTTATCAGTTCTCCTGTACCACTTATCTCCTTGATAATTTAATTGTTTATCTGCTCAGGTTTTTTTTTTAATAATAAGTATTTACTGAGCGCTAAATGGACACTTCTCTGGGGTCATAAGATGATGGGCAAGAACAAGATCACCCCTAACACATGTGCACACTTGGATTCAGTTCAACACGTGGGGTTAGTTTCTCTAATCACAATGGGAACGTCGAGGTATGTGCTGAGAGAGATGAACTTTTAAGAACACTTACATATAGCACAGAGAAGGATCCGCCCTCAAAACTGGAGATTCTTGGGAGATATTGCTCTCTCTGCCCATGGACATTCATCCCTCTGAAACATGACACTTCCTCTCTCACTCCTGATTCTAACCTTGAATTAGTTCTCCCTTTCAGTTTAGCTTCTAACTAAAGTAAATGCGCAATATTTTTTGCACCCTCACATCTGATTGTGAGGACCAGCATACTCTAGATCTAGACAGTCATGATAAGCAGATAAAGACATCTTCCCAGGGATAGACCTGTCCCTCCTTTATAGAGTGGTTCTCAACCAGGAGCAATGTTCCCTGCAGGGACACTTAACAATGTCTGGAGACATCTGGGGTTCTCACAATGGGGAGAGGGATGCTGGTATCTAGCAGGGAAGCTGATAACTATTCTACAGAGACAACACCCACCACCCAGCCCCGGAGAATTATTCAACCTGAAAGGTCAGTTTTATCCAGGCTAAGACATTCTGGGCTGAAATTCTAGTAACTTCCAACAATAGTAACCTGTTATTGGAATCATTCAGTATTTGTCATTCTGTGGCTGGATTATTTTTTTAGCAGCTTTATCCATATTGCTGAAAATGGTGAGATTGCTATTATCTAAAATAGACTTATGGAAGCAGAAAGTAGAATAGTGGTTGCCTGAGGCTGGGAGAAGTGGGAAATAGGGAGTTGTCATTAATTAAAAGTTTCAATTATGCAAGACGAGTAAGTCCTGGAGACCTCTGTACAATAACATGCCTATAGGTAGCCATATGGTGTCACGCTCGTAAAAATGTGTCAAGAGGATAAGTCTCATGTTAGGGGAGATAGAGAGAGAGAGAGAGAGAGAGAGAGAGAGAGAGAGAGAGAGAGAGAGAGAGAAAGGAATCTTTTGGAGGTAATAATATACCTTGATGATATCATGGGAACATACATATGTCCAAACTTACCAAAACATATATGTTAAGTATATGCAAGTTTTCTCCAAATTAGTTATACTTTAATAAAACCATTTAAAAAAATAAAAGTTACCTATACCCTCTGAAGCACCATTTTTCCTTCAGAACCACTCAGAATAAATTGGCATAATTGTTTTCAATAGAACCAAATGCAAAGCTTTTACAGGATCCCAAGTAACCTTGATTGTTCCAGTTTCATATTAATGAAGACCTGGACTATGTAATTTCACTATATATATTCATATCAAATAAAGAACCCAACTATTAATATGGGTTTTATGCACCACCACTAAATTTCCTGTTGGTCTTCAATAACATGTGAAACTACTATTAATATTAGCCACATTTTTGTCACATGTAATAATAAATAAATTATAGGTTAAAATGCCAACCAAAATACAACAAAGACACTTTCCCCACAAGCTTGGAAAAGAATCTCATAAAAAAAAACTAGAAATAGTAAAAGTGTAAAATTTTCCTGCAGAATTACAATAACATCCTTTTAAAACAGATATTTTCAATCAGTGCAAGAAAATGTGACAGTATTTGCTATAAAGATTATCATTTGAGCTCTTCTACTACTAAAAACCTTTATGCTTCATTTGATAAAACTTAGTAAAATTATAGCACCATGGCAATATAATTAATAAAAATAAGTTATTTTAATACAACTGCAAAGGCAGCAAATGAGTGTTACATTAGCAGCTCATTTGATGAAATTTCTGATATTCATAATCTAAGTAACCAGCCCTTATTGAATTCTCACCCTGTGCCACTTCATGGTCTTCAAAACTAAAGCTTATAATTTTGAGAGACAGGTATTATTTCCTGCAGTTTAACAATAAGACTATAGGCTTAAGTAGATTGACTGACAAGCCCTAGATCATACCAAAGAAAACCAAACCCAGCTAAATCTAGGACCATGTTCCACACCATTTTCTCTGCAACTCTGTCCCAAGGAACATCACCTTGACTTCATCTGTCTTATCTCCTGTCATTAGTATCTCACAGAAGAGAATTGTCCTGGTCTAGTCACTTTTCTTAGGTTCCTCTGGTTATTCTTACATGTCTCATACCTTCTTAGAATCTGCAGATGAAAGAGAATAGAAACGCAAAAGTCAACCAGGCCCAGGTATCTAACGGAATTCCACCACATTAACTCACCTGACACCCTTACCTTTGCCTCCACCTTCCATGAAGTGGATACCACCATTAGATTAGGCACGCTAGCTGGACCCGTCCCACTCAGCCAGTGACCTAGAATTGCCTTTGATCAGCAGCAAACATGGTTTGTGGAACTGACTGGCTTTACATGCCAAAAAAACAAATACGAGGATTTTTTTTTGGAGTTGGACAAACACTGGGAATGCTTACTAGCAACCACAAAGTCAGTGCATTTGATCTTTGGAGCTTGACGTCAAAACGAGGTTTTTAAATATCCTTGTATTTGGCTTGCTTTCAATTTCACATTGGAAATGTTTATAGATATTGTAGCTAATAATATTGACACATACAGGAAAAGGGGATCACTTACAAGAAGAAAGCATGCTGGATTTAATAACAAACTAGTATGTTTCCTTCCTTTTTTTTTCATTTCTAATTATTTTATAGTGCTGGGGATTGAACCCAGGGCCTTGCTCATGCTAGGAAAGTGCTCCTATGAGGAGTTGGATTTCTCAACCCTGAAGCAGAATGGAAACCGCTAAGGCAGTAAGGGTGAAGAATTGACTTTTCAAAAACATAAATACCTAAGTCCCACCAAAGATCAATTGAATCAAAATCTTTGGGGGTTCAGGAGGGAGATGTGTTATTGTTTTTAAACTTCTGGGGTTGATAATAATAAAGAGCAAGTGTTGAAACAGTAGAATAACGGAGATGGTTCTTTGTGTATGTATCTCAGTTCTTTTCTGGTATGTTTTCTTTTGTTTATTTATTTGTTTGTTTGTTTTGGTATTAGAGGCTGAAACTGAAGCTGGAGGGTGAGGCATTCAACCTCTGAGATAAAACTCCAGCCTTTTTTTTTTTTTTTTTAATTTTGAAACAGAGTATTGCTAGTTTGCTGAGAGTCTTGCTAAGTTGTTGAGGCTGGTCTTGAATCTGAAATTCTCCTGTCTCAGCCTCCCAAGTACTGGGAATACAAGTGAGTGTCACCATGCCTGGTTGATGTCTCAGTTCTGACATTACCAATTGCATAGACTTTGATTAATCCACAGATTCTCTGACCTTCATCTTCCTCATCAATAAAGCAGTGTAAATGGCACATACCTCTTGATGGTGTTGTAAGGATTAAGGCAAATTATGAAATATATCTGTCATTGAATAAGGGATTAATATAATTTTTACTGCTGAGAGTGGAGGCACATGCCAATAATACCAGTATTGGGGAAGCTGAGACAGGAGGATTGCAGATTCAAGGCCAGTCACAGCAACTTAGCCCTCAGCAACTTAGTGAGAATAATAATTAAATTAAATTAAAAAAAAAAAAAAAACAGAGCCAGGCGTGGTGGCGCACACTTGTAATCCCAGCATTCGAGAGGCTGAGACCAGAGGATCCGGGTTCACGGCCAGCCTCAGCTACCTAGTGAGGCACGCTGCAACTTAGTGAGACTCAGGTTCAAAAATAAAGAATAAAAAATAGGGCTGGGGGCATAGCTCGGAGGTAGAACTCCCCTGAGTTCAATCCCCAGTACCGAAAAAAAAAAAAAAAAAAAAAAAACAGAAAAAGGAATGGAGTATTGCTTGAAGATAAAATCGAATGTCCCTGGGTTCAATCCCCACTACCAAAAAAGAAAAATACATCTTATTCTAAGATTCATTCTACTCATATTCTCTTGAGAGTAAAGGATCTTTGCTCTGAAACAGATGAGCTCATCACCTTCGGGGGCCTAACTTACGAGCCTATTCATCTACTCATCTGTCTTTGTTTTCTTTCTCAAGTCTTCTCTGCTGATTTGAAATCAATTGTCTTGCTATTGAAAAACAAAGAAAAAGGATGCCAGCAGCTCCAATCGTATCTCTGTGCTCTTGGGGACAGAGGCCGGACCTTGGAGCATCCCTTTACCAACAAACATTCTGAATTTTGCTGGGACTCTGAACAAAGCAGGCTCTCACTGACCACAGAATCAAGGGTGAGTAAGGACTATATCCCAACATCTACTACAAAGTGATAGCAAAGTATGTAATAGGAAAGAAGTTAGGCACTTTATTTGCATGGTTTCCACTATGCTTCTCAGTGACCCTCTGCCATACATATGGACTCAACATCACCGAATCATCCCCAATGAGTAAGCAATGAGTAAGCAACATTGTCTACATCTCCAGCCATGTTTATTTGATTGCAAAGACCAGTCTGCTAACCAATCCATCATATCTTTGATTCAAAGAAAACACAACAGAAGTGTTCAAACCAAAGAACATCCAGTCTTCGCCTTTGCTTCTTTGTGGAAAAACTAATCTGCATATGTATAGACCTACAGTGGTAGCATTTCCCAAGTTTGTGCAAAACATTCTCCTGGGATGGATAATAATATGCAGATTTCTAGGTCTAATGTGCTAGAAACCCTGGGTTTGAGACTGCGGCTTTAATTCTGCATTTTTAGTATCCAGCCTAAGTATTCCTGATATCTATTGCTTCTATTATATTTTTTGTTGTTGTTAAGAAGTATGTTCCTAATGGATATTTTATGGTTCCTGTTTTATTGATTTAAACTCATTGTCCTAAACTATGGACCCTCAGGCTAAACCAGGCCTGCTATATGCTTTTGTAAATAAAGTTTTATTAGAACACAGACATTCCTATTTATGCATCGTCTGTGTCTGCTTTTACGACTGCAGAATTTGAGTATCTGCAAGAGAGGCTACAAGGCCAGCAAAACCAGAAAATATTTCCTATCTGGCCCTTTGCAGAAAAAGTGTGCCAACTTCTGTCCTAAGATGACTCTACAGCTAAGCTTTGGCAAAATCGTGGACCCCTGATTGATTTGGAAATACTTCTTATATCTAACATGGGTTGTGTTATTTCACTTCTGGAACTTAGTGGGTATATGAAAAATGTATAGTATTTATGAAAGACACATCATTCATTGTATTGGGGGACATATTTGTCAGATGAGAGCTTAGATTATGCTATTTCCTTTTCCTATATACTGATTAAGCCACTAATTTGAAGGCAAAAGACACAGAACTTTCTCCAATGCAGGACCAAAGAAGCAGGTGTTCCCCCATGAAATCTGCAGGAAAAACAGAGAAAAATGTGAGCAATTTATTAATCAACCTTCTTAATTTATTTACCTTAAAAAGTTAGTAAGGGCACAGACCTTTTCCTGTTGCCATACACTTAAATCAAAATTGAATAGAAAAGCCAGCTGACGTGAGTGGAGGTAAACGCTTCCAGTTGCTGACTATTAGGAAAGCTGACCCACCTCTTCCTTCGAAACCCATCATTATGTAAAGGAAATAGTTGCCGCATTACGTCAAGCTCCTTTGGACCAGAGAGGGATAAAGGGACACATCATCCAACCAGAGAAAAGGAAAAGGAGATGAGCAAGATGGAATCAAGTGGCCAGGAGGATGTAGTCTGGAGGACCAGAGGAGGAGAAGATGGCAAAGATGACACACATAGGCCGATAGGAACTCAGAACATGCCTATGAGCGCCTTGTGTGGTACAAACATGCAAGGAAGGCTCCGTGCTTGTTGAGCAAATACACTCAGCAAACTAAAGTGGAATTGAGGGTTCCACAAAGAAAAGCAATGCACGGAGTCTAAAGCAGGAAAATAATAATAATAAAAAAACATTATTTTTACACATAATCATCTAGTATCGTATGAATGATCTCTAAGTATTTTCCCACTAGGGAAAAATCAGAGCCCAAATTCCTCACTTGGAGCTCAGTTTCCTGGAAGAGCTGAAGGCCTGACCAGGTCTAGACTACATTTTATGTGCAGCCCTCTGCCAGCTCCTCTGGCACAAGTGGCTGAGTTCCAGCACCTGCTGGTGCTCTCGCCACTTTGGCTCGGTTCTCCCGCAGAGTTCTCCATCTGGTTCCACAGGAAGTAACGTACCGCTTGCGGGATGCGACGGGGCTGTTTTTAAGAGCTGAGCTACATACAGGTATTTACGACTCTAGATCCGATTTGGGGAAACAAAATCGTCGCCAACGCCAAGTACAGTGAATGGTTTCAGCAGCGAACGACACAGCCCCAGGATGGAAACGGACAGGACGAGCACCTGGAACAAGGTTTTTTCCTCTGCCCTGCGAAAGTCATCATGGCCCCGTGCCAGGCCATAGAGTGAAAATCTGAGAAATGGTCAGCCGCTGGCAGGAGGGGAGGGTTGCACTCTTACGTGGATTATAAGAATGGAAGTTATTTTTAAACACTAATTCATATATATATATATATATATATATATATATATATATATGGAAGGGCTCAGGGAGATTTTATTAGTGGAGGTTAGCAAGTCCAAAATCTAAAGACCAATGTCTGAATGTAAGTCCAAAATCTGGAAGTTACTGCAGAACCAGGAAGAGCTGGTGTTCCTGTTCAAAGACCACCGGGCAGGAAAATTCTGTCTTGTTCAGTCATGGAGTAGTAACCTGTTGTTCTATTCAGATATTCAACCGATGGGATGGAGACGACTCACATTATGAAAAGGACGGCAATCAGCTTTACTTAGCCTACCAATTTAAATATTAATTTCCTCTAAATACATCCTTATAGAAAACACTCAGAATAATGTAGGGCCGTTCCATGGCTCAGACAAGTAGACACATGTTGATTGAAATGGAGTCATCAGTTAAATATTGGGGATTCAGTGCTGAGTTATCCAGTGATAGGAATAGTAACTTTGATTTTTACATTGTAGCCAATCCATACCTATGAAATCACTCAAACCATTTAAAAAAAATCTATTTTGAAAATGCTATAGCGGATTTGCATTCCATTAAGCAACACAGAAGATATAAATAGAGTATATGGGCATTTTGAGATTTGAATAATTCTGTTTCCATATACTTTATAGGCTATCATATATATCATATATAAAAATTATATGTATATGGTGTGTGTGTATGTGTGTGTGTGTATGTGTGTGTGTGTGTGTGTGTGTGTGTGTGTGTGTGTGTTTGTACATAACTGGGGATTGAGACTAGGGAAGTTCTACCTCTGAGCTACACCCCTAGTCCTGGTTTGTACTTTGAAACAGGGTCTCACTAAGTTTCTGAGGCTGGCCTCGAACCTGAGATCCACTTGTCTCAGTCTCCCAATACTATGATTAGAGGTGTG
>PVLC010031042.1:0-19069 GCA_004027655.1 Graphiurus murinus
TGGATGGATGGATGGATGGATGGATGGATGGATGGATGGATGGATGGATGGATGGATGGATGGATGGATGGGATGGATGGATGGATGGATGGATGAGTGGATGGATGGATAGGAGGATGGAGAATGGATGTTGGGTGGACAGATAGATGAGTGGATAGATGAATGAATGAGTGGGTGGATAGATGGATGGATGGATGGATGGACAGACGGACTGTTTGGAGGGACTAGTGGATAGACCGGAGCATTTGGCTATTGTTAGTCTACAGGTGCTCCTCTGCCCCCCAAGACTTTTGGACGGGCACTCTTATCTAAAGGAAAGGAGCAATGAGCTTCATCCTGCTTGGCTTCTCCTTTGCATGGGGCTGGTGACCCTTTCCAGTGCTTCCCCATCCACGGGTTCTCTCTTTACTCCTTTCCCGCTGCATTCAGTATGTATCTATTGAGCACCCACGGGATGGGTCACGGGTCAAGGGTGCTTCTGCCGTGTGTGTGTGTGTGTGTGTGTGTGTGTGTGTGTGTGTGTGTGTTTTCAGACATGGAAGCCAATAGGCAAGCAGCCCTCTGTGTTCTAATTAAAGATGAGCCCATTGTTTTCCCTGAGCCCAGAATGACCCACGGACCCTCCGGCTTCTGCACTTCATTCCGCCCTACAAAGTGAGTGCCAGGCCCCTGTCTGATGGAGGGGCGCATTGGGTAGGAACAGCCGCCTTCCACCAAAACTGTGCCAAAGACCACCCTCTGCCCATCCTCCCAGAGCTCCTGGTTCCACTTGGAAAACTGTTCCTGTGTGTCCCTTCCCAAGGGTTCCTCTAGACTCCCCCTACGTGGCAGTTATGGAAGTGGCCTGCCCAGGACACTCACAGAAGTAAGTATGGATGAAGGAACCCAGGACGCTGGCTTCCCCACCTAGAGCTTCCTGTTAGAGAAGCTGGTGTTTTGAATAAGTAAATGCTTGTTAAACACACACAGAGAATGAAACAACAGCATCGAAAGAGCTTACACAGCCCGGCACAGTGACACTCACCTGCAATCCCAGAACCTGGGAGGCTAAGACCAGAGGATTACAGGTTCAAGGCCAGTCTTGGCAACTTAGCAAGACCCTGCTTCAAAATAAAAAATAAAATCAGGCTGGGGGTATAGTTCAGGGGTAAAATGCCCTTGGGTTTAATTCCCAATACCACAAGAAGAAATAAATAAAAAAAAAGGGGTATAAGCTCAGTGGTAGAATGCCTCTGGATTCTACCGCCAGGAAGAAGAAGAAGAAGAAGAAGAAGAAGAAGAAGAAGAAGAAGAAGAAGAAGAAGAAGAAGCAGCTTACAGAAGGGAAAATACAAGTAAAAATCAATTACAAGTTGTAAAATTCAACCTTTCTAGTAATCAAAGACATGCGAATTAAAGCAATGTTTGATATATGTTCTTTTAGACCTGTTAAATCCTCAGTGGGTTTTTTTTCTTATTATTTATAAAACAGTTTTGGAAAAATCTAACATCAAAGTTGTGGTAAAACCAGAATGCTCATTTATACTGTGCTGGTAAATGTTACAACCCTTTTCAGAAACAATTTCAGTAACTCTTAGCAATGCCTCCCCCCAAAAGAGATGTTTACTATTTGTGACTCAATAATTTCACCAGTGAAGTTTTTCTAAAGAAATTGTTCAACCAGAAAGAGAACAAATAAAACTATAAACATAAGAATGTTTCCTAAAATATTATTTATGAATTTTGGAAATACCCTGAATTGCAGGAAGTAGCTAAGAAAACTGAGGTCCATCCCTTTCATGGAATAGCACACATTATTAAAATGATAATTTATTGCTACAAATGATCGTCGCAGAGGTGTTGTGAAAGCCTGTCTGTCTCTGCTTCTATCCTCCCTTCCAGGAGCTTCCCAAGGCGCCTCTGAACCTGTCTCCCCAGGACACTCCTCTGCATAGAATCCCTGCAGAGGTACACTGGGTTCCAGGAGGGTCCTCACCACGTAGAGAATCCTATTCTTTAACAGTAATGATAAAAATCACCTTGTGAAGCCGGGCGTGGTGGCGCACGCTTGTAATCCCAGCATTCGGGAGGCTGAGACTGGAGGATCTGGGTTCGAGGCCAGCCTCAGCTACCTAGTGAGGCACTCCGCAACTTACTGAAACCCTGTTTCAAAATGAAGAATAAAAAATAGGACTGGGGACGTAGCTCGGAGGTAGAATGCCACTGAGTTCAATCGCCAGTACAGCAAAAAAAAAAAAAAAAAGCCACCTGTATGCTTTCTTTGTGCTGAGAGTTTTCAGGCATTGGTTCCTTAAATCCTTACAGAAAGCTCATGAAGGAGATCCTAACTGGGGGTGTGGGATGCTGGGAAATGAACCCAGGGGCATTCTACCCCCTCAAGCTGCACCCCCAGCCCTTTTTACTTTTATTTTGAAACATGGTCTCACTAAGTTGCTGAGGGTCTCACTAAAGTGCTGAGGCTGGCCTCGAACCTCCTGTCTTAGCTCCCCAGGTACTGGGATGACAGGCATGCCCCATTACACCTGACTTAAAGATCCTAATTATTGTGCCCATTCTTCAGGGAAGGAACTGAGGCCCAAAACAGTGGATCAAGTTGGCCAGCATCACCGAAATCCAACCGCGCTCGAGGCTGCTCGCAGCCTGGCCGGGGCCACCTTTCCCGGGTACCTCCATCACCTGCTCCAGCGCTGACGCCTCTGTGTGGCTTTCCTGGCACTGTGCCCTCCCCCTCTCCCCAGCCACCGTCCCAGTCAAATGAGGACGGTTTCTGCCATTTTTTTTATACCTCAATTCTAGAACTGATATCAGCGTGGCATGACTGTAATGACTGGTTTGTGTAGCCACTTCTTGGAAAACCAGGATGGCCCCCGAGTGCCAGGGACGGTAGGCAGCCCCTGGCTGTGACTGAGTGATAAGCCAGCTGCAGAGAAGGGCACATCCTGTGGCCGGGGAGCCGGGGAGCCGGGGAGCCGGGGAGCCGGGGAGCAGACTGGATCCCGGGCAGAGCAAGCGTGGCCAGCAGCAGCAGCCCAGGAAACTGGCTGTGGAGGGACCCAAGGAGGGGGCAGGGGACAGAGGCCCTGGGTGCCTTCCCTGGGCCCAGGCAGTTCATGTCCCCCCTACCAGGTGTGAAAGTCCTTTGAAGAGCAGGAGGGGAAGCCCCCGAGCTCAGAGCCCAGTGCAGCAGCAGGACCCTATCGGGGTGCCAGGGGCCCCAGAGCAGAGGCCGCCGGGCACTGCCCCACAGCCACAGCCCAGCTGGTCTCTCCAAGTAAGGGAGAGGAAGGCGGGCGTGGCAGGAAGCCCCTCACAGGGAACCAGGAATGTGTCACCAAGGATAGTGAACAAGACACAGGGCCCCACGTGGCTCAGGAAATTCAGGGACTTCCCCAAGAGCTGGGAACCCCAGCCCCAAATGGTCCCAAAATACCCCAGGCAGAAAGAGGCAGCAACGGGCAGGTAGGAGGCTGAAACCGGCAGGGAAAGTTGGGAGCTTTCTTCTGTAATGGGCCCAGGTGCCTGCTTTTCTTTCTTTCCTTCTCTTCCCTCCCTTCCTTCCTTCCTTCCTTCCTTCCTTCCTTCCTTCCTTCCTTCTTTCTTTCTTTCTTTCTTTCTTTCTTTCTTTCTTTCTTTCTTTCTTTCTTTCTTTCTTTCTTTCTTTCTTTCTCTTTCTGTGTATGGTACTGGGGATGAAACCAGAAACATTCTACTTCCAAGCTATACCCCCAGCCCTGTTTTTTATTCTTCATTTTGAAACAGGGTCTCATTACGTTGTGGAGGGCCTCACTAAGTAGCTGAGGCTGGCCACGGACCTGCAATCCTCCTGTCTCAGCCTCCCAAGTACTGCGATTATAAGCGTGCACCACCACACCCCGCCCCAGGTGCTTTTTCTGAGTATCTTTTTTTGGAGGAGTCTTGATGAAGTTGGGTTCCCATTAGGGGGCCCCTGTGGGTCACCCTGGCCCCAGCTGGTGCTGGTCAGCAGGACTAAGCATCAGGTGGCCTCAATTCACGCCCCTGTGTTGGTTTGGGTATGATTTGCCTGTCTCCCCCAGGTCCGTGTGTTGGCAGCTTGGTCCCCAGTGTGGAGACGTGGGAATGGATGGAACCTTTATAAGGGGCAGGGCCTACCGGGAGGTCCTTAAGACACCAGAAACATCCCCTCCGAAGGGATCCTGAAGCTGGGCGTGGTGGCTCCTGCCTGTAATCTCAGTATTTGAGAGGCTCAAAAGTTTGAGGACAGCCTCAACAATGTAGTGATACTCTCAGCAACCTAGTGAGACCCTGTTTCAAAACAAAATTTAAAAAAAAAAAAAAGGAGCCGGGCGTGGTGGCGCACGCTTGTAATCCCAGCATTCGGGAGGCTGAGACTGGAGGATCTGGGTTTGAGGCCAGCCTCAGCTACCTAGTGAGGCACTCCGCAACTTAGTGAGACTCGGTTTCAAAATAAAGAATAAAAAATAGGGCTGGGGGTATAGCTCGGAGGTAGAATGCCCCTGAGTTCAACTCCCAGTACTGCAAAAAAAAAAAGGGCTGGGGATGTAGCTCAGAGGTAGAATGCCCCTGGGTTCAATCCCGAGTACCGCATACACACACAAAAGGGGGATCCTGGGACCTCCGTCTCTCTCTGACTTCCTGTTCCAAGATGTAATGTCTTGCTCTCACACATGTGTACACCATTGTCATCTGCCGTGAGGTGACATGCCAAGGGGAGGGCCCTTGCCACAGCCAGAGCCTGTGCCGTGCTATTTGAACTCAGCATCCAAAGCTGTGAGCCAAATAAACCTCTTTTCTTCGTAAAGTTAACCTGCCTCGGGTAATTCACTATAGTAACAGACTATGATATCCCCAGAGCTCTCAAGGCCCAGGACGCTGTCTGGATCCTCGTGGCTCAGCCCTGGCCCCTTGGAAGGTGGTGGGAAGTAGCCACTGAGGGCCAGGCGGTTGGAAGTTCACTCCTTGGAGATGAGAGAAACTTCCAGCTTCTCATCAAGGCACACCCCATCCATGTGCATGATCAGTGCCCCGGTCCTGATCAGTCCCCAGCAAGGCATACCCCCAGGCAGGACTCCCAGGAACCCAGCACAGCAGGCACCCCTTGCCAAGACTAAGCACAGGCACTGCCCTTTCCTTTCCAAGGTGGGAAAGGAGGCTGTGAGGCCTTACTTGGCCTTTCTACAGTAATACCGTCAAGCATTGAGCACCTGCTGTATACCAGGCCCTTGGTCAGGCATTTAATCCTGGCACCTATCGGGACCCCAGGCTGAACCCTCAACCGTGAGGCCCCAATAAAGACAACGACTGAACGTTGCTGGCTCAAATTTCTCTTTATTATACCTCTATCTCTCTGGGATCGAGGACACTACCCAAGCAGTAATAGTAACAGTAATCGTTCTCTTAACCCTGACAGTAACTGTCTCTCTAACCGCAATCGGCTCTCTAACCCCACTCTCCAGCAATCAACCATCCACCAACAACCCAACAACCTCCCAGCAACCACACCACCCAGCAACCACCAGCAACCACAACACGGGCAAGAGGTGGAGGCTCTTAAAGCTGCGCAGGAATTGAGCCACGAGGTGCCTCATACAGCCCTCACCTGGGCAGGCCACGGGCCGGGCGTGCTGGTGCATGCGCTCTGGCGTGGCGCAGCCCTAGGATGTTACCACCTGCAGCCGCTTCTGGCACTCTGCCAGGCAACATCTAGAGGCGGGGTCTTTCCACCAGGCTAAGACCCCAACAGGCACCAGTGTGTGTGTGTGTGTGTGTGTGTGTGTGTGTGTGTGTGTGTGTGTGTGTGTGTGTGTGTATGGTACTGGAGACTGGATCCAGGGGCATTTTACCTCCAAGCCACACCCCCAGCCCTTTTTATTTCTTTTTGTTTGTTTGTTTTGAAACAGAGTCTTGCTAGGTTGCTGAGTCTTGCTACATTGATGAGGTTATCCTTGAACCCACAATCCTTCTGTCTCAGCCTCCCAAGGACTGAGGTTACAGGTGTGTGCAGGAGGAGATGGTGCTGGAGATTGAAACCAGGGGCATTCTAACTTGCAACTCCACCTCCAGCCCTTTTTATTTTTTATTTTGAGACAGGGTCTCACTAAGTTGCTGAGGGTCTAAGTTGCTGAGGCTGAGATCCTGATCCTTGAACCTGTGATCCTCCTGTCTCAGCCTCCCAAGCACTGAGATTACAGCCATGCGCCACCATACCCAGCTCTGGTACCGGCACCTTAAGTCAGTATTGCTATCCCCACTTTAGCGATGAACACACTGAGGCTCAAAGTTGTTAACATAACTTGCCCCTGACTTTCAAGCCTCAGCCCCTTTCTCTTCCCCCTGGGTGTCCTCTGGCCCTGGCTTTCCTCAGGAGGCAGAGCACTGGCGTTGGAGTCCTGCTGTGGTCATGTGACTGTAGGCAAGCTGCTTCTCTCCGAGGTATTATTTATCTGTCACCCTGAACCTCCAAACTCTGTGGCTTAAAACAAGGATGAGCCGGGCGTGGCGGCGCACACTTGTAATCCCGGTACTTGGGAGGCTGAGACAGGAGGATCACAGGTTTGCAGCCAGCCTCAGCTACTTAGGTCCTCTGCAACTTAGTGAGACCCTGTTTCAAAATAAAGAATAAAAAATAGGGCTGGGGGTGGAGCTCGGAGATAGGATGCCCCTGAGTTCAATCCCTAGTACTGAAGAAAAAAAGAAAGAAAGAAAGAAAACAAGGATAAGCATTCTGTCTCACTGATTCTGTGGAGCAGCCATTCAGAAGGACTTTCAGGGTGGTTCTGGCTCAGGGCTGGGGGAGGGGCTGCAATCAGGGTGTTGGCCCGCTGTGGTCGCTGAAGGCTTGTGTTGGGCTAGGACCCGCTTCCAGGTGAGCCAGCTTGGCTGTGGGCGGGAGGCCAGAGTCCCATCGAGTCCCTCCAGAGCAAGCGATCCCGGGGGAGCAAGCCAGAAGCCATGTCTTTGCCTGTGTGTGGGGAGACACTGGGGAGTGAGCCCACAAGCTCTCTACCTCTAAGCTACACCCCCAGCCCTATTTTATTTTTTATTTTGAAAACAGGGTCTCGTTAAGGGTCTCAGCGGAGGATCTCGCTGCTGAGTTGCTGAGATTGGCCTCAAGCCTGCGATCCTCCTGTCTCAGCCTCCCAAGTACTGTGTGTATAGGCGCGTGTCGCCACACCCAGCTCCGTGATGTCTTTTATGACAGAGCCTCAGAGTCAACGCAGCAACGGTTTCCACAGCACGCCATCGGATGCACAGGCCGGCTCTCTGACTGTGGGCGGGGCTGCCTCCCCGCGGGACCACCAGGAGGCAGGGACCCCTGAGCATCGGTCTCCTCTTCTGCCAGATGTGGCCTGCCACACTGCCAGGCGGCCTTCTGATGGTTGCAAAGACGGTAGACACAGCAAGCTTTCTGAAACGCAAGGGAAGAAATGTGAAGGCTCTGTTCCCTTTGCCCCACGTCCCTTGGGTCCCCAGCCCGGCCATTCTGAACCACAGACAAATGCTCACAGCAGGGGCTTCCCCTCCCGTGGAATCCACTCTTCCAGAAAAGCAGTGAGTCACGCGAGGTTGGGGGCACTGTGACAGGCCTGCAGGGAAGACCGTGCAGGCCAGGGTCTTTCCCAGACCCTCAGGTGTCAGGCCAGTGGCCGCCTCTTGCACCTCAGCACAGGCCAGCCTGCTGGGGTGCAGTCGCGACGGGGACGCCTCCTCTGGCCTTTGGCACCCAGGTTGGGACTCTGCCTTGGCCATGGCTTGCAAGGCGGCAGCTCCAGATGTGGGAAGACCAGACGGGGAGTCGGGAGCCCGGATCAGAGCCCAGGTCAGCTTCTGGCCCCATGACTTCCCCCCTCCGAGCCACGGAACCCTTGTCTGCAAAAGGAGGACTGGGGGTCAACTTTTGGCTGAAAGTCCCCTCATTGAAGCCCGGTATGGTGGGAGGCTGAGGCTGGAGGATCGAAGGTTCGTGGCCAGCCTCAGGAACCTCATGAGCCCCTCCGCAACTTAGTGAGGCCCTGTTTCAAACTAAAACATAAAATAGGACTGGGGGTATAGCTTGGAGGTAGAATGCCCCTGAGTTCAATCCTCAGTAACACACACACAGAGTCCCCTTATTGAAGCCAGGCATGGTGGTGCGTGCCTGTAATCCCAGTCCTTGGGAGGCTGAGACAGGAGAATCGCAGGTTCTAGATCAGCCTCAGCAATTTACTGAGACTCTCAACAACCTAGCAAGACCTTGTTCAAAAAAAAGGGGGGGGGGCTGGGGATGTAGCTCAGAGGTAGCCTGTTACCGAACTGGATTCAATCCCTAGTACTATAAAAAAACAAAAATAAAAAAAGAAGAGAAATCTTATAGTGATGCCTGGGGGAGGAGACAGAAGGCTTGGCGCTCTCGCTCTGCCTGGGTGCTTCGGCTCTGCTGTTCTGGCCGACCACAGGCCCTTGACCCAACCAGTCCTGGTCAGATTCTGTTTCTGCCCTTTCTAGCTGTGTTATTTGAGCAAGTTACTCAGTCTCTCTGAGCCCCAACTTCTTGAAGAACGCTGTTTGCTGCCGCGAGGGTTGTGGTGAGGACTGAATAGGAAAATGAGGATCATTCCAGGAGGAAGCCAAGCTCTCTCTCAGCCCCCTCCTCCCCCGGGCCTTGTCCTCCAGACTCCTCCCTCAGCGACAGCCTCGCCCTCCGCCTTGTGGCTCTGAAGCCTCACGAGCTCATAGCCCGGCCTTCCGATTTCCAGGATTCTTTCCATCTTCCAGAGAGACAGAGGAGGGAGCTGAGACCAGAGAGGGAAAGAGACGTGGCCAAGGCGTACAGCACGCGCGCCCTGACGCTGCGGCCTGAGGCTCCCAGACCTCCCCGCTCAGTGGGGCTGTTGTGAATGGGGGGGTGAGTCATTTAGCCTCTGAGGAAACCAAGCCTGGTCCAATATTAATCATGGACTCGGAGGAACCCAGCACCAGAAGGAAATAGAACCAACTGCCGGTAGCGAAGCTTAACGGGAGGCGCCGGAGGCGAGGGTTTCCATGGGTGTGTTGTGTGGCACAGCCGAGGACCTGTTCACCCAGGCAGCGGCGTGCACGGGGCTGCGGGTGTAGCTTAGCAGCAGAGCGCGTGTTTAACAGACACAAGAGCCTGGGTTCAATCCTAGCACCGCCAAAAAAAAAAAAAAAAAAAAAAAAGCAAATGAATGAATCAAAGCATTTACACAAGGTGCTTGGCTCAAGAGCTACGCAAAAAGGTGAATTTTTATTTTATTTATTTGTTGGTACTGGGAATGATCCCAGGGGCATTCCACCTCCCAGCTACACCCCCTGCCCTATTTTATTTTTTTATTTTGTTTTTTTGGCGGTACTGGGGATTGAACTCAGGGGCATTCTACCTCCGAGCTATACACCCAGCCCCATTTTTTATTCTTTATTTTGAAACCGAGTCTCACTAAGTTGCGGAGTGCCTCACTAGGTAGCTGAGGCTGGTCTCGAACCTGGATCCTCTGGTCTCAGCCTCCCGAATGCTGGGATTACAAGCGTGCGCCACCACGCCCGGCTATTTTTTTATTTTGAAACAGGGCCTTGCAGGTTGATGAGAGTCTCACTACTTGCTAAGACTGTCCTCGAACCCTCGATCCTCCTGTCTCAGCCTCCCAAGTACTGGGAGAGGTGAATTTTTAAAACTCCTTAGGAAAACAGATGCTCAGAGAAGCAGCGAGTCCAGCCCACCCAGTTAGCAGGTTCTGGAGTTACAGTTCAAACCCAGGTCCGGGGCTCCCGCCTGAGCCCCTGTCCTCTGGGGGATGGAGGATGCCCTTGTTGGAACTTGTGTCCAGCAGACATTGCTGTCTCTGAGGCCAAGGGGTTGCCGATTTCTTGGTTGCCAGGCAACCTGCTCTCTGCTTCCCAGAATCCTCTGTTGTAAGGGAGTTTGCTCTAAGGGGATTGGCTTTGCTTTCTCCTGTTATCCATTCTCTTTCCCCTACATCGACCACATCTCTGGCAATCATGGAAAAGCTCCTCCAGGACCAGCTCTGGAGGATTTGAGAGAGCCCAAGGTACCCCCTCCTTGAAACATGACTAATAACTTGGATTTGTGTGTGTGTGTGTGTGTGTGTGTGTGCGTGTGTGTGTGTGTGATACTGGGGATTGAACCCAGGGGCATCCTAACTTCTGAGCTACACCTCCAGCACTTTTCATTTTTATTTGGAAACAAGGTGTTGCTAGTATGGTGAGAACTCCCTAAGTTGCTGAGGCTGGCCTTAAACCTGCAATCCTCCTGTCCCAGACTCCCATGTACGTGGATTACAAGCATGTACTACCATGCTTGGTATATAACTTGGATTCTTTTTTTTTTTTTTTTGGTATGTGTGTGTGGTACTGGGGATTGAACCCAAGGGCCTTCTATTTCCGAGCTACACCCTCATTCTATTTCCGAGCTACACCCTCAGTCCTATTTTTTATTCTTTATTTTGAAACAGGGTCTCACTAAGTTGCAAAGGGCCTCACTAAGTAGCTGAGGCTGGCCAAGAACCCTGATTCTCCAGTCTCAGCCTCCCAAGTACTGGGATTACAAGCGTGCGCCACCACACCCGGCTCCTACCTTATTTTTATTTGGAAACAGGGTCTCACTAGGTTGATGAGAGTCTCACTACTTGCTGAGACTATCCTCGAACCTGCAAACCTCCTGCCTCAGCCTCCTAAGTACTAGGATTATGGGCATGCACCATCACACCTGGCTCATAACTCAGAATTTTCAAGAAACCAGCACCCTGGACTTTCACAGAGGCTGAAGACACAGAAGCCAAGGAAGGATGGATCGATTGAGCTGCATCCGCCAGCCCCTTGGCCTGGAAGAACTGCCGCTGCTCAGTGCTTGGTGGCAAAGAATTGATGCGCTCAGGTAAATGTAAAGCGTTTCTGGGGAAACCACTTACTAAGTCCCGGGCGGCATCACTGCCCCGTAGAGGCTGTTTCCTCAGAAGAGCAATGGTAGAGAACAGGCCGGAGGCTCTGAGGGTCAGGTGGGGCCTAGCTGCCCGCTCGCCAGTCCAGAGGTGTCCATGAAGTGCCGAGATTCAGACCTGAGCTTGCTGTCTCAGCCAAGAAGTCCCTTGGGTGGGGCTCCGACCTCGGCCCCTTTCCATTCCTGATGCCACTAAGCTCGTCCCTGTCACAGGACCTTTGCACTGAAACCCTGTCCCCTCAGCTCCTCAAAAGGCTGCCCCTCCTCAAACACTTTCCCTGCCATAGAAGTATCATTCTCTTAGTTTATCGATAGATATAGGTATGTACCCAGACTCATAAAATTATACTTTAAATAAGTCAGGTGTATCGTAAGCCAGTCACACCTCGACAAAGCAGATTCAGAAAATTACACCTTAAAGCCGGGCATAGTGGCGCACGCTTGTAATCCCAGCATTTGGGAGGCTGAGACTGGAGGATCCGGGTTTGCGGCCAGCCTCAGCTACCTAGTGAGGCACTCCACAACTTACTGAAACCCTGTTTCAAAATAAAGAATAAAAAATAGGGCTGGGGGTATAGCTCGGAGGTAGAATGCCCCTGGGTTCCACCCCCAGTACTGTACAAAAAAAAAAAAAAAGAATCTATACCCTAAATAAGCCAGGTGTATTGTATGCCAGTCACACCTCGACAAAGCTGTATAAAAGCTCATTTTAATCTGTGCATGGTGGTACACCCCTGAAATCCCAGGACTTGGGAGACTGACACAGGAAGATCACAGGTTCGAAGCCAACCTCAGTGACTTAGCAACTTAGCGAGCCCCTGTTTCAAAATAAAAAATAAAATAGGGCTGGGGGTGTAGCTCAGAGGTAGAATGCCCCTGGGTTCAATCACCAGTGCCACACACAAAAATAAAATAAAAAAGGGACCCGCCATCATCTGAAATTACCCTTTGCCTGTAGCCCGACTTGCCCCACTAGGGCTGGGGCTGACAGGGAGCAGGGCTGCATCCGTCCTGCCTACTGAGAGGAACCGGGCTTGGTTTAATGGGTACTTTCCAGATGACATAGTGACCAAGGACAGGGGCCCTAGGAGGCCTGGTGGACTTTGGACCTGCCTTCCGGGGTTCTCTCCAGAGATCGGAGTGGAAATTGAGAAGGGCGGGCCCCCCGCTCCGAAAGTGAAACCCGGAACCAAGCCACGCGGCCCTCCGGTCCAGACTTTCCTCCGAGGTGACACTGCCGGCGGCGGGCGGGCCACACGCCTGGCCAGAAAGGACCCTGCCCATCCCTGTGTGTTCACTCAGAAAATCCCACCGGGATTTCCCTGGCGGGTCCCTCTGTGCTGGTGGGTAAGGATCAGCCTCACACCTGAGAGCCCGCTTTCACTTAAACAGGAGGCAGGAGGCCTGGTTTGGCCTGAAGCTCCCCAAGTGTGACACCCTGGGCAACTGAGGCATGGCCCCCATTCAGGCCTCAGCTAGATCTGAGACTCATGGGGTTGCCCCTGTGCCTGGGACCAAAGTCTGCACTAAGAAAAACCCAGCAGCTGTCACTTATAATCTGTGGACTCATTACTTAAGCAGTTTCTGGTTTGCATCAGAAGATACCTAGGGTGTAAAGCTGGGGGGCAGGAGGGCTCTGCCCGAGAACCCCTCCCCCCCAGACTGACAATGAGGCCAAAGTCATGTGGGCAGTTAGTGCAGGGACAGCCACCACCACTCTGCCACCACCAGCACCAGTTTGTTTGCTGCTTTTTTATTTTGTTTTGGGTTTTGTTTTTGCTTTTTCCTTTAGTGCTGGGGATTGTACCTCCAAGCTATACCCCCAGCCTTTTTTAGTTTTTGTTTTGAAACAGGGTCTCACCAGGTTGCTGAGAGTTTTGCTAAGTTGCTGAGGCTGGCCTTGAACCTGCGATCCTCCTGTCGCAGTCTCCTAAGTACTGGGGTTACAGGCGTGTGCCACTGCACCTGGCTATTTGCTACTTCGAACCTTCTGCTTTCTCCAGGCTCCTCCTCCAGGGAGCAAAGACTTGACCCCCGAGTTTCAGATCCAAGGACTGGGGCAGGTGGCGGGGATCCTGAGGGTCTGCCGGGAACATCAGGGGCCAGGGAGCAGTCAGCAGCGTGTACAGGAGCACGCATACAGAGCCACCCCCGGGCTCCTGCATTGTTCCAGGGTCCAGGGAAGCTTCTCCACCCAGGACCTGGAAATGGTCCCATTATCCATCCAAGGAAACATTGCAGAAATAAACCCTTCACCAGAAGGGACACTCACCTCCTGGCTTGTGTGTTCCTGGACAGACATTTGCATTACGCACACCTGCTAGTTGACCCCACACAAGGTCACAAAGGAGGCAGCCCGCCTCATGTTTCTGTGAGACCCGGTCCACTGGTGACCTGCCAGCATGCTGGGACTGAGCCTGCACGAGGTGCCGAGGTGCTGGGGCCTTCCCGAGCCACAGCCTGTCAGCAGCAAAGGAGCACGCAGCCCAGCCCAGTGGAGAGAACACCAGTAGCACGCACTGGTGCAGGCAGACACCAGCTCCAGAGGCCCATCCTGTGTTCCAGGGGTAAGGGCTTGGCCGTCCAGGGCTGCGTGGGTAAGGATCAGCCTCACCACGGTGAGTCAGGGAGAGGGGGCATGGTGGCACACGCCTGTAATCCCAGTACTTGGGAGGCTGACACAGAAGGACTGCAGGTTCAAGGACAGTCTTGGCAATTTAGCAAGACCCTCAGCAATCTAGCGAGACCCTGTTTCAAACTAAAAAATAAAAAGGGCTGGGCTGGGCTGGGCATGGTGGCACACGCTTGTAATCCCAGTACTTGGGAGGCCGAGACAGGAGGAGCGCAGGTTCTCAGCCAGTCTCAGCTACTTAGTGAGGCTCTCCACAATTTAGTGAGACCCCGTTTCCAAAAATAAAAATAGGGCTGGGGGTGTAGCTCAGAGGTAAAATGCCCCTGGGTTCAACTCCAGGACCATTAAAAAAAAAAAAAAAAAAAGAGGGAAAGAAAGGAAGATCTCTCTGAGAAAGTAGCTTTTGAGCTTTTGAGCAGAGACATGAAGGGTAGAGGGAAAAGCCAGGTGTGGTGGCACACATCTGTAATCCCAGTCCTTAGGAGACAAGAGGATCACAGTTTTGAGGCCACCCTTAGCAACTTAGCAAGCCTCTCGGCAACTTAGCAAGCCCCTATTTCAAAATAAAAATAAAATAAAATAGGGCTGGGGGTGTAGCTCAGGGGTAGAATGCCCCTTAGGTTTGATCCTCAGTACCAAAATAAATAAACAAAATAGGGCTGGGAGTGTATGTAGCTCAGAGGTAGAACGCCCCTGGGTTTGATTCCCCAGTACAATAAATAAATAAATGGACAGAGGGAGCCAGCAGACAGGTCAGTGCTGCGGTCCAGGAGGAGGTGGGGGGGGGGGCGGAGGTCAGCGCAAAGGGGGTGGCGTTGAGCAGCAGTGGAGGCCCCGGCGGGCCTGGTGTGCTGTAGAGACTTTGGCTTTTCTCCTCGGTGAGATGCAGCCATGGCGGAGCTTTGAACAGAGGAGAAGCCACGGGGCCCAGCGTGGTGTGGGTTTTCCAGGCACCACTCTGGCCCCTCTGCCAGGGACAGCAGGGAGGAGGTGGCCTGCCACCTCGAGGGCAAGAGGGATGGAGGCTCAGACCCAGAGGGGACAATGTGGCGAGGGACAGATGGGCGGGAAGGGGCCTGGTTCCGGGTGCATCTGGAAGCAGAACTGCTAGGACCTGCCGAGGGGCCGGGTGTGAGAGAGGGAGGCGAAAAGCGCTGGACCCTGAAAGCTGGAAAAATGAGTGGGGAAAGGGCAGATGTCTGCAGCGCATGGAGAGGCCACGGTGGATGGGTGGGTGGTCAGGGAGGGCTTCCCCATGCAAGCTGAGTGATGGCGGGTGGCTCGCCCTGGGGAGGCGGTCGGAGAGGGGGACTTCCTGCAGCCCCCGGGGCACTGGCGTGCGGAGGACCAGGGCAGAGAGCCCCAGATGAGGCCAGAGGTGGGCAGAACCCGGCCAGGCAGCTTGGCTTACTCAGCACCGAGAAGGAAGGAGGCTCGGCCTTCAGGCAGCCCAATCAGACCGAGAAAAGGAGATGGGTAAGAAATAGCGAGGGGTGAGTCATCTCCCGACCTGGCTCTGAGTGTGCCTCGCCGCTCACTTGGCCTGCACCCTTCCCGGGAGGGGCCCCGATCTCAAAATGACCAGGTCAGCCCCCGGGGCCCCAAGGGCCCAGGTGGTGGCTCCTTTGCACAGCAGCCCGGTCCTGTGGCTGCCTCCCCGCCCCCACCCTGACTCAGATTCAATAAGTAGTGTGCAGAAAATCTTTTCCATGTGATTAATGCTTCAGATTTAAAAATTTTTTAAAAATAGGTTTGCACTAATAAAATCGAATTGGAGATATCCAGGTATTAAAAAAAAAAAAAAAAAAAAAAAAGCCGGGCATGGTGGTGCACGCTTGTAATTCCAGCATTTGGGAGGCTGAGACCAGAGGATCCGGGTTCGTGGCCAGCCTCAGCTACTTAGTGAGGCACTCTGCAACTTAGTGAGACCCCGTTTCAAAATAAAGAATAAAAAATAGGGCTGGGAGTGTAGCTTGAAGGTAGAATCCCCTGGGTTCCACCCGCAGTACCGCCAAAAAAAAAAAAAAAAAGGGCAACAGGGCATGGTGGCGCACACCTGTAATCCCAGTATTTCGGAGGCTGAGATAGGAGGAGGTTCGAGGCCAACCTTAGCAACTTTGCAAGGCCCTCATCAACTTAGTGAGACCTTGTTTCAAGATTAAAAAAAAATAATAATAGGGCTGGGGGTATAGCTTAGAGGCAGAATGCCCCTGGGTTCAATCCCTGGTATCAAAAAATAAGAACTAAAAAAGTTCTTGGAAAAGGCAGATGAACACGACCTCTGTCACGACCACAGCTAAAGGACTTGGAGCAAGCCACCTAACCTCAGCCTCGGTTTTCTCATCCGTCAAAAGCGGGTGACAGCGACACCCACTTCAGAGGGCTGTGCGGAGATGAAAGAGACGTGCTTGGCACGGGACTGGGCACACAGGAAGCCTTCGTGCTCTCCCCCAACCGCTGCAAAGACAGGCACCTCTCCTAAACACTCCGTCAACGTAGTCAGGGCCCACCAAACGAACAGAGGAAGCTGCCGGCTTCCCCGCAGGACCTTGGATCTTCTGGGCCTCAGAACTAACTGTGCTTGGACATGCGCTCCGCTCCCTCAGGCCCTGGGGTCTCAGGACTCCTGATACAAGGGCATGCCCCCAGAGGGCAGGGAATTTGGGCCAATTCCTTCCTTCTATCCTTTTTTTTTTTTTTTTTTTTTGCGGTATTGAACCCAGGGGCATTCTACCTCCAAGTTACACCCCCAGTCCTGTTTTTTATTCTTTATATTGAAACAGGGTCTCACTAGGTTTCAGAGGGCCTCACTAAGTAGCTGAGGCTGGCGTGAACCTTCGATCCTCCTGTCTCAGCCTCCCAAGTACTAGGATTACAAGCGTGCGCCACCACGCCCAGCTCTGGGCCAACTTTTCAATGCCTTTATTTCCCAGGGCTTTGCATAATAAAGTTTTGGTTTGGGGTCTCTGGTTTTTGTTTTTGGTACTGAAGGTTGAACCTAGGGACATTCTCCCTCTGAACTACACCCCCAGCCCTTTTGTTTTTATTTTTATTTTGAAACAGGGCCTTGCTAAGTTGCTGAGGATCTTGCTAAATTGCTGAGGCTGGCCTCAAACCTGCAATCCCTCTGTCTCAGCCTCCCAAGTGCTGGGGTTACAGGCGTGAGCCATCACACTGGCAATAAGTATTTATTGAATTAGTGAACAGAGCCATCCTGAGATGATAATAAAAATAACAACAACAAACTGTCAAGTGATGAGTTTGGCTTCTGTTGGGGTCTTAGCCCGGCCGGAAAGACCCCACCTCTAGATGGCGCCTGGCAGAGCGCCAAAAGTGACTACAGGTGGTAACATCCTAGGGCTGCCCCACGCTAGAGCGCATCCTCCAGCACGCCCGGTCCGTGGCCAGCCCAGGTGAGAGCTGTATGCGGGCACCTCGTGACTCAGGCCCTGCGCGGCTTTAAGAGTCTACGACTCTCGCCAGAGAAGGAGAAGGCGGGCGGTTGCTGTTGTTGCTGGAGGTGTAGGTTATTGGGGTCTGTTGGAGAGGTACTATTGCGAGGAACGGTTACGGAGAACGAGAGTGGGGTGAGAGAAGCAGGGTTAAGAGAATGGTTACTATTACTGCTTGGGTAGCGTCCTTGATCCCAGAGAGAGTGGTATAATAAAGAGAAGTTTGAACCAGCAACGTCCAGTCATCGTCTTTATTGGGGCCTCACGATTGAGGGTTCAGCCTGTGGTCCCGATAGGCTTCCCACACTTCCCTAGATTTGGTTGCTAAGGAGACCGTATGCCCTGCCTGTGGCGAGGTGAGCAGGGTGCGCTGTGTGTTTGCAGTGGACGCCCAGGCCCTTGGAGCCTGGGGGACGGAGTGGCACCCCGCAGCTGAGCCCTGAGCACACAGTTTAGGAGCCCTCAATCCCACAGGGGACTGCCAGCAACTCTATTCCATTTTTGTCCTAAGAAAACATTACTATCTAGCTGGGTGTGGTGGCACACGTTTGTAATTCCAGTATTTGGGAGGCTGAGACAGGAGGATGGCAAGTTTGAGGACAACCTCAGCAAGTAGTGAGACTCTCATCAACCTCGCGAGACCATGTTTCAAAATAAAATTAAAATTAAAAAGGGGCTAGAGGGTGTAGTTCGGAGGTAAAATGTTCCTAGGTTCAATCTGCAGTACCAAAAAATAAAATTACCTACAGGCTATGAGTGTATGAAACATGTATAAATTTTGTGTCTAGATTTGAGTCCCATTCCCAAGATGTCTCATTATATATATATACAAATATTCTGAAATCTGAAACATTTCTGGTTTCGAACACTTCAAATAAAAGAGACTCAGCCTGCAATGGCTTTGTATTAGTTTGCTAGGCTGTGTAACAAAGACCACAGCCTGGGTGTCGAGAAGCTGGACCCGGGATCAAGGTGTCAGCAGTTTCTGCTGGGAGACGGCCCCTTCTCCTCTGTCCACACGTGGCCCCTTCTCTATGCATGTCCTGTCCTCTCTTCTAAGGACAACACACCTATTGGACCAGGGCCCTACCTTTGTGACCTCTTTTAACCTTGATTACCTTTTTAAAGACTGTCTCTACAAATACAGTCATGCTGAAGGTTCAGGCTCCAGCATATGGGTTTGGGGGTGCACAGTTCCATCCACAGCAGATCTTTCTACTTGAACTCACTTATTCCTTCCAGATCTCCATAAGGTGAAACTTTTTTTGTGTGTGTGGTACTGGGTATTGAATACAGGGGCATTCTACTTCTGAGCTATACTCCCAGCCCTATTTTTTTTTATTTTGAAACAAAGTCTCACTGGGTTGATGAAAGTCTTATTACATTGATGAGGCTGTCCTCAAACCTGCAATCCTCCTGTCTCAGCCTCCAATGTACTGAGATTAAAGGCATGTGCCACCATGTCCAGCTGAGGTGGACCTTATAAAAGCCATTTTATACTTGGGAGGCTGAGACAAGAGGATCACAGATTTGAGACCAGCCTCAACAATTTAGTGAGACTCTCAGCAACCAAGTAAGACCTTGTTTCAAAACAAAAAAATTAAAAGGGCTGGGATGTAGCTGGGTTCAATCCCTAGTACCAAAAAAAGGAAAACAAAAAGCAATTTTATAGGTAAGAAATTCTGTTGAAAAGCCGGGCGTGGTGTTGGATGCTTGTAATCCCAGCATTCGGGAGGCTGAGACCGGAGGATCCGGGTTCGTGGCCAGCCTCAGCTACCTAGTGAGGCACTCTGCAACTTAGGGAGACCCAGTTTCAAAATAAAGAATAAAAAATAGGAGCCGGGCGTGGTGGCGCATGCTTGTAATCCCAGCATTCGGGAGGCTGAGACCGGAGGATCCGGGTTCGCGGCCAGCCTCAGCTACCTAGTGAGGCACTCCGCAACTTAGTGAGACTCGGTTTCAAAATAAAGAATAAAAAAAAAATGGGGCTGGGGGTATAGCTCGGAGGTAGAATGCCCCTGAGTTCAATCCCCA
>PVLC010031043.1:6515-19146 GCA_004027655.1 Graphiurus murinus
AAAAAAAAAAAAAAAAGATGGCACCACCCAATCTAGATATGGTGGTGCATGCCTGTAATCCCAGTACTTGGGAGGCTGAAACAGGAGGATTACAGATTAAACGCCAGCTTTACGAATTTAGCAAGACCCTGTTTCAGAATAAAAACATTTTAAAAAAGGACCCAGGGGTATAGCTTGGAGGTAGCATGCCTTTGGGGTCAATCCGTAGTTAAACAAACAGACAAACGATGGTGCCTTCCAGACATAGACATGGCAACCTTGCAACCCCACAGAGCCCTGAAAGACAGTGGAGATGAGAAAACAGGTAGAGTGAACATCTCAGATCCAGAACTAGAAGCAATGTTTCTAGTGGTCCTCTTTTTCTGGAGTAAGATCATGGATGAGAGGTATGAATCTGCACTGATTAGGGGACAACACTTTATCTAGAGGGAAGAAGTAGGTGTGTAGCTCTGTGAGGAGGAAGGATCTGAATGATCAGGGAGAGAAGATATTTGTTTTATAAATGCTATTTAGCCTCTTTCCCATGATCTCTTAGGACTTGAACAAGAAATAATAAGGTAGCAAAAATGTAGAAATAAAGGATTGTGTTACAGAACCTTAGACAGTGATAAGAAATGAACCTCAAATTTACAATGGCCCACATATAATGAAAATGTACTTTTTATGTTGATTACTGTCCAAGACACATTTTTCTCATAGGTAGGTGGCCCAGGCCCATAAAAGACTTCCATGTTTACTGGAATTTCTGCTAACATTTTCTAGTGAATATGTAAGAGAATATGGTCAGGGCAGTCTATTTAAACAGCAACAGAATGCTTTAGTTGCCAAGCAAATAGAAAGAATTAAAATTTGCCCACAGTCCTGCAAAATTGTTATTCAGTAGGAGTGACATTCTGCAAATTATTTCCGAGATGTTTTGAGACTTTGACTCTTTTCAAATATCCTACCAGTGACTGTAGTATTTGCCAGAATTTCTGGAAAACTGAGACGCTGGTAATCATTGGTAGAAGGGAGATTGGTTCATATGCCCATTTTATCTGCTAATTTGCACACTCCTCTTGGACAATTATCAATTTTTTTTGTTTTGATTCCAGTTCCTCAGACAATGAGGTCATAATGCATTTAGGGTGAGTCCAGTCTGGAGGAATTTTGTATTCCTTTTGAAGAATGTAAATGGACACCAAGTGGCAGAGCACCACACAAAGAAACTAAGAACTAATATTCAAAGCTCAATCTTGAAGTCGTGATTTCTGTGTTTGATTTATTTTTTCAATAAAAGCCAAAGAAGCAATCTGCATTTCTCCTAGTTGAGTTGCATCTTGTCAGGACATAGGAGACTTTGCTTCCCAATGAATATTTAGATCATGGTAGGAAGTTGTTCCAGTCTCTGGAAGGGGTGTAAGAAGTGTAACATGGAAAACAAAGAAAACAAATAAATCTACTTGATAAATCATCTTTTTTTTATAAGATGCAGAAAAAATGCTTTAAACTGCACTGTATTGGAGACTGCTGAAAAAAAAAAAAGCTTACTGTATGCATTACGCAAATTCAATTTGCACATAAATTAGAAACTTGAGGAGCAACAACTAGAAGATGGTAAGAAAAGCTACTGTATCAGCAGGTTTACAATCTAGTCAGTTTGGTGTCTTGACTGAGTTATAAATAATGAAACCTCAATCTGTTCTTCAAATATATTTTATGAATAGTTTAGAATTTTTAGAGCATGCGTCATAGGTTCAGAAATAAAGTCTAACTAAAGGGGAATGAACTAGCATGAAAGCATTCTGACTCCATAAAAAATTGTTCCATGTGCTGATTAAAATGGGTCATGCTCACATCTAGAAAATATTACTAATTTTTAGTTTCAGTCTATAGGTTTGCAATGAACTACACACGCTATTTGCAGAAAAGCTTTTTTATAAGACATGGTCAATATCATCTTAGTCTTTGTTTACTTGTCAGACATACAGACAGATGAGTCACATTTTTCAAAAACAGATCCCACTTGCCTTTTTTCTGTTATTTCTAAAAGAATCTCTGTATAAGTGAGATCTTAAAATCCCTAAAATTTATGAATGAGATAAAAATTTTATTTTAATTTATAATCTACTAAGAACACACACACACACACACTCTAAACTTAAAAAATAACATTTAAAAAATTTTCTAGGGGGGTTCAGGGGGTGTTATATGGCCGTCAGACCAGAACAGGTTAGAATGGTTTACTGTGGTTCTAAAGGAATAGTAAATAGTATGAGTCACATTTTAGTTCTCAGTGGAGTATTTTCTATTGAGAAAAGTGTGACTTATGTTGAAGAAAATGCAAGAAAAAAAATTGCAACACTTTATGCCAGATGAGGTACAGAGAATGCTCATATGATAGATTTTGCTAGCTATTGATCAAGAATCTGTCTCCATGTCTTCCTGAACACATAGCTAGACCACATTTCCCAGATGTTTTGCAGTTAGATATGGACATGTGACTTCATTCTAACCAATGGGGTGTGAATGGCATCTCCTTCCCTGGAGATATCCCTCCTCACAAAACCTCCCATGTGGTCTCCTCTCTGTTCTTTCCCCTTCTGCTTATGGAAGATAATTAGAATCCAAGAGAATGGGGAGGCACAGGATGGAAAAATTATTGTTAAGTGAATTACCACATGGAGGACAACTCTGTTGACAAAGAAAATGTGTGTCTTGGATGATTAGTGAGTGAAAAACAATTTCTTTGTGTGTGGTACTGGGGATTGAATCCAGGGGCATTCAACCTCCAAGCCACACCTCCAGCACTTTGTTTGTCTGTTTGGAAACATGGTTTTGCTAGGTTGCTGAGAGTCTCTCTATGTTGCTGAGGCTGGCATCCTCAAAATTGCTATTCTCCTGTCTCAGCTTCCCAACTACTGGGATTACAGGTATACAGCACCATTCCTGATGAATGTGTGTGTGTGTGTGTGTGTGTGTGTGTGTGTGTGTGTGTGTGTGTGTGATGTGAATCTCTCTCAGTATGAGAAAGACAGAGAAAGAGAGAAATATATGTATGTATATTTCTATCCTAACCTATATACTTATAATAAATTTCATATGTCTTAATCTATTGGGAGAGAGTAAAAATAGAGAGGTAAATATATATGTAAATCCATACCAATAATTCTCACATAAGGCAGATTCTTTGAGTTTCACAGGGGTTCCCCTAAAGATTAACAAAGATAAAGTTTAAATTTGACTTCTGAGATGATCACATTTGGGGATTAAGAGATTTGGGTGTGCTCTGGAACATAGTGTAACTTAGTAGGGATGGTATCTGTATTTCTCTGTTTTTACTCTCCTGTTTCCTAGGAGTTCCACATTTTGAAAACTTTGGCTCTGTCCTATGATAATGGATAATATAATGACCTCTTTCAAAAGTAACAAGGGAAAGTTTTTCTTTTGTAGGAACCTCTTATACATCTTCATTTGTATGCAATGTTTTTGTTTTTCTGCAGTTTTGGTCGCTGTCACTGATAAGCTAATGATATGCTATTGCTATCTGCAATGCATTTAGCCACACACCACTGATTTCATTTTTGTGCAGAGAAGCAAAAATCTGAGACTTTAGCAATGATTACAATCTTCTGCTCAATGAAGAAAGGCCTGGAGGCACAGATTTAGATACACACACACACACACACACACACGCACACACACACACACACACACACACACGATGATGATAATCTTGTTAACCTTGAGTTTTCCATCTCTTTTGATTCTTCATGTTGCAGAGTGAGAATTCTTTAAGGTGGTAGCCAAATTTTAATTTTGTTGTTGATTTACTACCCACCCAATATTCCTTCAGGAAGCTAAAGGGAGGGGGGAAACTGGTGATAATGGAAACACATCAGAAACTGAAATTGCAAAGCAATTTTTAAAAATTTGTGTGTTATTAACCAAAATGGAAATTCTTCTGTTTTTTTCTTAAAACTTGTTAACGGATTAAATGCATGACCATATGATGGAAATATTTGTGTGCACATATGTGTGTGCATTTATATATTTATTTATTTTATGAACATATATATATATTTTTAAACAATTCTCCAAGAAAATTCCATATTTTGGAAGAACAAGACATTGCAGGTCTTCGTGTGTTTTAGCATTTATTCCTAAGGAAGTAAAGGGAAATGCTGTTATGTCAATTTAAGAAACATTTAATCAGAACAAATAAAATGCCTGAAAGACACTGTACTACCTGCTGTACAAATAGATATGAATTAGATATAGTCCATGATTTCAACATCCAGAGACGGTCACTTTGACAAGTCAGAAGTGAATGTTAACTGGCAATATACTTCTACCTCACTGGGGAGAAGGCTTCTCTTGTGATTTTGCTTACACATCTGCTAAACTAAACATAAAATTTCCTTCTATTGAGAAGGTACATAAGTCATGGCCTCAGAACTAGAAACTTGATTTCAAATTCCTGGTTTCAACACATATATTTATGTGTTAAGCAAGCTCTATGTCATCATGTTAGTTAACCTCATTCTGCCTCAGGTTCCTCATCAGAAAATGTATACAATAAGAGAACTTAATATATATGTATAAATGTTATTAAAATAGTAGTGCTTGAATGAATGAGGAAT
This sequence comes from Graphiurus murinus, assembly GCA_004027655.1. NCBI lineage: Eukaryota > Metazoa > Chordata > Mammalia > Rodentia > Gliridae > Graphiurus > Graphiurus murinus. Next base: position 11,138 of record PVLC010031043.1, read on the forward strand.
ATACCATGCAAATAATTTTGAAGCATTTTGCAAATTATTTAAAAAGCTAACTTTTTTGTATAGATTATACATACTGAATTTTCAACATATGCAATATAATTTATAATTTATTATTCATAGATTTTTGAGGTTGAAAGCTCACTTTTTCAGAGAAGGAAGCTGATCTTTAGAGGGGTTGAGAGAGATTTTTGTCCAGGGTCATCAAACAAGTGATAGCAGAGATTGATTAGGATTTTGGTCTCAATGTGTGAGATTTCACCATACTTCACAGCCTTCTTGAAAAGATAAATTGTTAGTGAACAACAAAGGTTACTAGGAGTGAAAACATCACACAAATTGGTGTCTCTCTAAAAAAAAAAAAAAAGAAAGAAAAAGAAAAGAAAAAAACCATAAATACTAAGGGATTATTCAAGTCCAGCTCAAAATTTAAACTTAAATTCTTTAAATGTCAGTTTCCACTTCACAAATCATTGTTGGGTAGGTTCCCAGGAAAACAGAGCTGAACAGCTAGAGTGGCTCAGTAAGTAAGCACACTTCCCAACCTGTACACTGTGTGGGATGGTCCTGTATGGACCCTCCCTCAAATCTTTGGCATGACATGTATGTCGATGTTGCTAGCAAAAGCCACTATTTAGTTGTTATTGCAGTTAAGTGTCTGCCTGAACAGTGACTGGAAAATAAGAATCCACCTACCTATAGTGCCTATGTATAGGGCTTCATGAGTCTTAGAGTAGAAGGTGGGATAGCAGTGCATTGGGGACCTTGACTCATTGTGAATTTGCTTGGGAAGAAACATGTTCATTTGGGGAACAGATAGGCAGTGTTATTTATAGGATCAGAAAATCTTATTTCCCTTCTTAGTCTTCTCTTGTCCCTGCACTAAAATATTCCCTTTCTAATTATTAATTTTTTACCATTTTATTTGGAACTGATAAGAATCCACTTATTCCTACTATTAAAGAAAATCATTCTGTATTTAATAGGGTGAATTATTGCTGAAGAAGTGGCTTTCTGGTTGAGAAAGGGAGCTAACACTCAAATAATTAAGACACGATTGTAATTGAATGGAGCATGTTTTAGTCCCTCAATGCTAGATATTGTAGTATTATTTAAAGTCCTTCTGAATATTTAATAGGAAAACAAGTTTACTGCTTACTCCCTAAATTCATTGAAATTCAGAAAAACATAGACAAGAGTATGTAACAATTGTCTAAAAGGGATTATTAGGTCTTTTCTAAAAGATGTTTTGGAATCCTTAAACTATGCAAGTAGCTCTTATATTTCACAAGGCAGCTTCTTACTAGTTATTTACCTCAAATTAGAGATTTCTTAAAATTCTTTGTAAAATTGGACAGGTGCAGGTTGAGACAAGTGGCATTTAGCAATTTGACTGTGGAGCACATTTTCCAAGACTAAAACTGATGGCAAATGTGTACACATGATGCGTTGGAACAGTGCTGTCCAACTGAGCTTTCTGCAGTGAAGGAAATGTTCTTTACCCACACGGTCCAGTATGGTCGCCACTAGCCACATATGGAGCACTTGAAATATATCTAGTGTGACTTTAATTAAATTTAAATTCGAGTTTAAATATGGAGCTAGTGGCCAGTGCATTGGATGGTGCTGCATTACAGTGATTCCTGATGTTATTTTGTCATTGCTCTTTAGTGATTTAAAGAGATGATAAGATTGAGGTAATAGGGCTTTAAATGCTAGAAGATTACGGCAGCAGCCATTCTTCCTTGCAGCTAAGCAGCATTTTGCAGATTTCCTTTTAGACGGAGACTTCTTAATAATTCCAAAGTAGAAAAAGAAAGTGTTCTTGTTTAAATATGGCCGTTTAAGAAAATTGTTGCTACCATTTCCTGGCTGACTTAAATACTTTAACCTATCATTCATTTCTTTTCAGGGATAAATTTGTTTTCAGATTTCTATCCAATGGTGAGGAGTCATGCCTCACAAGTCTGACAGGTTTCACATGAGAACATGTTGACATGTTTATTGGATACCGATGGGTATAATAAAATGGGCAAAATGAACAAAGGATAAGGTAGCTTATGCAGCATGTAGTCCCATTATTTTGCAATATAAAAAACCCTCATCTTATTGCAGATCAAAAAGCATTTCACAAATTCCCCAAACAAACATAAATAAAAGGAGAAACATAAAACTACATAACTCCATGGAATAATGTTCAGCAGCAGTGGGAAATGTAATGGTTCAGCGTTAAGTCATTAGGTGGAACAGACTCAGTGCATGAAGAAGCCCAAAGTGATAAGAAGCCAATTATCTGCCTGTGTGTATAATTCTTTCTTATCCTACATGGAGAGAACTGTCTGTACAAGAAGCAGCAATCTGCACATGTCCTGGATGTCATGTATACACCAAAAGCAGATGTGAAGATGTGCCAGTCCTAGCCATCTGAGCAAAGTCCTGCCTCAGAGCGAGTTTGAACCTGAATCATTGTGGACAGAGTGAAGTGAACAGAAGATGAAATATCAAGGGAAATGAGTAGAGTAATCCACGCACAGGTGTGGATCTATTGCCCAGTGAAGAACTAAGCAATAACAATATACATCAGTGCACGTGCACACACATACACACACACTGTAAGAAATATGAAACAAAGTCGGCATGGTGACTCATGTCTGTAATTCCAGTACCTGGGAGGCTGAGATATGTGGATCGTAGGTTTGAGGCCAGCCTCAGCAACTTAGTAAGACTCTCAGCAACCTAGCAAGATCCTGTTTCCAAATGAAAATAAAGTAAAATGGGCTGGAGGTGTAGCTCAGAAATGGAATGCTTGGGTTCATTCCCCAGTAACACACACACACACACACACACACTCACATATATATATATATATATATATATATATATATATATATATATACATATATGTATGAAATATATATTTGTATATATTAAATATATATGAAATATGTATATATGAAATAAAATCAGGCTGTACTCAAAAATAATTTTATAAATTTATCTTAAGTGATAATTGAATCTAATGTTATAATCAAAGGAATAGAGGGGACAACTGTCTTCCCTTTTTTTTGTTAAGTGCTTTTATAGTCTCACATCATAATGTAAATCATGTTGACAATGACTTACATAAACACAGTCTTATTTATTTTTTAATTTTTTAATTTTAAAACAGTGTTTAACTGAATAGCTGAGAGCTTCACTGAATTGCTGAGGCTGTCTTTGAGCCTGCCTGCAATCCTCTTGTTTCAGCCTCTAAGGTTACAGGCATGAGACATCAGTCCTGGTAGAATTTCCTTTTGCTTAACGCTGCATGACATCCTTTTGTGTGTGTATATGTGTGTGTTTGTATAATATATATGTATATGTGTATGCATGTATATATACATTACCTTTTTTGGGGGGTGCTGGGGATTGAACCCAGGCCTCTGAGCTAATACCCTCAGGCCTATTTTTTATTCTTTATTTTGAAACAGGGACTCAGTAAGTTGTGGAGGGCCTCACTAAGTAGCTGAGGCTGGTCACAAACCTGTCTCAGCCTCCAAAGTATTGGGATTACAAGGGTGTGCCACTACACCTGACTATACATTATGCTTATCCATTCATTTGTTCATGGGCACGTGGTTTGCTATTTGGATGTTAGCATAATGTTACAATTAACATTCATCTAATTCTACATATACCTTTATTGAGTTTCTACTACATGCTATCAAAAAAGATAAGACTCACTAAGTTGTTGAGGCTGGCCTCGAACCTGCAGTCCTCTCAGCCTCTCAAGTACTAAGATTACAAACATGAGCCACTGCCTCTGGTTTAAACAAATTGTCTGAATAGGACAATTTCAGATTCTAAGTTCTATGTCAAAAATAATGTAGGAAGATGGGAGCAGGAAACAATTAGTTTGGGTGGGTAGAAACAGTTTTCCTGAGAAGAGAATATTCTAGAAGATATGAGAAGGAAAAGGGAAAAAATGGTCATGCCAGGATTTGGGGGCAGCATGCACCTGTACCAGGTAATGAATAAAAGTGCAAATCTTTGGGCACCTATGACTTTGATACATTCAACACAAATGAGTTCAGTGTCTCTGGGGTTGGACAAGGAAAAAGAATGTTAGGAGCTGAGATCAGGATGATAAGTAGGGGTCAATTTATGTAGGACTTCATAGACCATGGAGAGCAGTTTGGATTTTAAGTGTAATCAGATGCCACTGGAGGAGGTTTTTAAGCCTTTCCATGGCAATGTAGTGACATGAGGTATATATTCAAGAGATAATTTTGACTTTTGGACAGAGAATGAATGTAGGACTAAGAATGGAAGCAATTAGGTTAGAATAGGAATCAGGAGAAGCTGATGGTGGCATAGATGGGGCTAGGCTTCCACTTTGGGTCCATACTTCTTCCAAGGTGGCAGTTTGCCCAAGCAGTGCACAGCAAAATCAATGAAGGGAGAAACAAGGATCGTACATGATTTATCGAGCATAGCGGTACTTTACTAAATGAAGTTCATGACTTCCCTTTGAGTTAAACTATGGACATTCCATCCTAAACGTGATTTACAAATAATTACTGAATTCATTTTTACAGGAAGAGAAGGGGAACAGACAAATAAAAAAGACTTGTACTTTGGGTGTAAGAGAGTTTTATTTCATACCTAAAATGACTAAGAAAGCACTTTAGAAGAGGTTGATTTAATTGAAGCTATTGTTAGTCACTGCAAATATGTTTGGTTTGTGCCACAGTTCCCAGAAATTTATAAATGGGTTCAGAATGTTGTTCAGGCACCAGAAAATAAACCTCCGAGCTATTTACTACCTCCATGATATATAAAGTTTGCAGTTTTGATTTTGTGTGATTATGTTCAGCAATGGTGACCTTTAGAGGCAACAATATTGAAGTGTAATGAGGAGATGTTTGATCACTGGTATACAATGAAGAGTTGGTGCTACTTCCCCATTTCTTCCTGGAATTCGTGAAATTCAACTGACAGGCTTTAACCTTTAGACTGCTGAAGTTATAAAATGTATAGGGATTTAGGCTGTTTATACAACACGTTAGATATATGAAATTTTTAGACACTGCAGCTTCCTTTATCATCTGGTAAAATGATTTTGTATATTTAATAATATCAGTCACTGGTAACCATGACAGGCTGCACTCGGGTATATCACAAAGTATATGAAGTCCAGGTTGATGAAAACTGGAGTGGGGGCTGTCAAATAAAATAAATAGAAAGTGGGCATTCTCCCCAGGCCAGGCATTTTCAGAAGAGATGGATAAATCTCCTTTACTTCAGTTTCCTTTCTACCCAGGTTAGCTTAGACTCTAGTAAGAGCTAACCTGTGGGTTCTGCTTGCTAAAAATTTATTTGAACTCGAGGATCTTCTAAAAAAAGAAAAAGAAAAAAAGAAAGATAAAGATTGGGTGCTAATGTATGGAGACTGTGATGACCAGATGTAATCTCCAAGATGTAATCGGCAGTGGAAATATTGGTGAGAAAGGAATCAATGAAAACAGAAGTTCACAATTTGTGGCCCCAACACTGAATGACTCACAATAATGCAAGCAGGCTCCCCTACACGCGCGCGTGCGCGCGCGCGCACACACACACACACACACACACACACACAATTATTCTTAAATCTTGCTTACAAGTTATTTTACTAAATCATTTATTTCTTGGCTAATGCAACAAAGACTAACTGACAGCACAATCAGCCTCTCCTGAGTCAATATAAGATTTCAGTTCCCTAGTTGGGAATTTATATAGTATAGAACAAGTATTTGCCATTTTCAAATAAGCTCATGATTAGTGATAGAAACAGTGTGTGTGTGTGTGTGTGTGTGTGTGTGTGTGTGTGTGTGTGTGTATGGTGGGGAAACAACTTATCCTAGGTATTAATGGAAAAAAGAAATAAATAGAGAATTAAACACAGAGTCTATTTCTGGCATTCACAGAGTGCTCATGTCTTTTGTCTAGTTCATGACGCCATGGAATAAAATACATATATTAAATGTCTGGTTATGATGGAAGATTCCAGTTATCAATCAAACAGGATGATCATTGACTTCTAGCACCTAGTCCTTCTGGAAACATTCTAATCTCATTTCTTTTTGTATTTCAATTTTATTTTGCACAGAATCTGAAAGATAAATGCTGAATAAATTTGTACTGAGTGAATGAAAAAATGATATTAAGATAACTAAAGAATATGTAAGCATCTTAGCAAATGACAGGACTAAAATTGAAAATTTATTATTCTTATGTGGACAACAATTTGAATAAAGTAGCATTTTTCCTGAAGAAAGTCAAGTTATTGAATACTTAGATAAGTTAGAATCAAACAGATACTTTGAAGTCTCATTCAGTTGGATTAGGAACTATATGCAAATATTTGCAATTCAAGAGGGAATACCTCAAGATGTAGTTAGAAGAAAGACTTAGGGATATATAGGGCATGAAAGATGTTTTCTTTGAGTATTTTGCACACTCTTTTGGATTCAATTCTTTTTAAAGGATATGAGTTTTTAGAGTGCCATACAGAAAAAAGGAACTCACCCACCAAAATCTCAACTATGCTTCTGCATATTTCCTATACCTAATAGCAATCAACAATAATTTCTGGCATTTAGAGTGTAAATGTCTTTGCAATTAGTTCTTTCTATCTTCTCCCAAGAAACCTGGGAATCAACTGGGAAGAAAAGACTCAAAAAAATCCTCTTGCATAGTCTTCTTATGATTCTAGGCAGAAATACATTTCAGCCATAAAAAGGCTCTTTTTCCAATGGCAATGGATATCATATAGCCTGACTGGGAGATCTTTCTGTGATAAAGCACTTACACATGGAACTGTTGAGGGAGGCTTTTCCTTCATCTGTCTCCAATTATACCTCTGCTGTGTGTCACAGTCCACATCAGTGGTGTTCACAGTGTACTGTGGGAATGACACAATTCACGTTCTCTAGTGATGCCTAAACACTTTGGGTTGAAGGGATAGTGGGTGACCAGAGCTCCCTTGGACTTTCTTTGGCTATAGAAATTCCTCTTCATAAGACTGCACTTAACCAGAGACCTCTGGTGCTCAAATAAAAATAGAAACCTGTCTGTATGTCAGTATGCAAGAAAGTATTTGTTTTGGTTCACTTTGGAGGCTGAGCAGTATATACAGAGGTCATTTTGTTACAGACTACTCTATATAACATTTCTTTCCTTCCTTCCTTCCTTCCTTCCTTCCTTCCTTCCTTCCTTCCTTCCTTCCTTCCTTCCTTCCTTCCTTCTACCTTCTTACCTTCTTTCTTTTCTCTTTCTACTGATAGATGAACCTAGGTGTTCAATCATTGTACCATTGAGTTATATCCCCATCCCTCTTTATTTATTTATTTATTTATTTATTTATTTATTTATTTATTTATTTAATGGTACTAGAGATTGATCCCAGGGGCATTCTACTTATGAGTTACACCCCCAACCTGCATTTTAAAATTTTTTATTATTATTCATGCATTGTAAGCAAACATCTCTGTTAGGTACAAATTGATAACGACATATGTGCCTACATTTCTCATTTGACCCCTTCCCCCAATTCCCACCCCACTCCCTCGCCTCCCTCCCTCTCAAGTTCAATTTAGTGAGTAACCTGGATGTACATTAGGGTGTCCCCCCCCCCTCGCCCCGTCAATCCCTTTCGGTTAAATCAACTTCTTCGTTTATCAAGGGTTTCTCCTTTTCCATCTGAAGACCCTCTTATGCCCCATCTTCTCCCTAGCATCCACATATTAGGGAGAACATATGCTTCCTTACTCTTTGTGACTGGCTAATCTCACTTAACATAATGTTTTCCAGTTGCATCCATTTCCCTGCAAAGAACATGATTTTGTTCTTCTTTATTGCTGAGTAAAATTCCATTGTGTACATATCCCATTGTGAATTGTGAATTGTGCAGCTATAAACATAGATACACATGCGTTGGTCTGATAGTTTGGTTTCCGTTCTTTTGGGTAGATACCCAGAAGTGGTATTGC
>PVLC010031044.1:0-19068 GCA_004027655.1 Graphiurus murinus
GTTGAACTCAGGGGCATTCTACCTCCGAGCTATAACCCCAGCCCTATTTTTTATTCTTTATTTTGAAAGAGGGTCTCACTAAGTTGCAGAGTGCCTCACTAGATAGCTGAGGCTGGCCGTGAACCCGGATCCTCCGGTCTCAGCCTCCCGAATGCTGGGATTACAAGCATGCACCACCACGCCCAGCTGAATGTATATTTTTTATTTGTTATCTCATTGAAAAAAATTTTACGTGGTACTGGAGATTGAACTGGGGATGTTCTACCTCCAAGCTATACCCTCAATCTTTTTTATTTTGAAACAGGGTCTTGCTAGGTTGCTGAAAGTCTTGCTAAGTTGCTGAATTTGGTTTTGAATCTGTGATACTCCTGTCTTAGCATCCCAGGTACTGGGATTACAGGCCACCACACCTGGGAAATCATTAAAATGTAAACTTTCTGTCCATGTGGTCAAAGAAATAGAAGTAGGAGGGTCAAAAAGCAGCATCCTTCAAATAGATATCTGAGAGTGGACTATTTTATGACTACCGTACACCTCAGTAATTGTAAGATAAACTGTTGAATCACAGCTTAAAACTCTTTGGCAAATACCATGACAAAATAATTTGCTTCAGTGTTGGCATTTTAGCATCACTTTCTCCCTTCTATGTACTGTCCTTTGTACGGGTGTGCCAGGATGCCTGGGAACAGCATTCCCAGAATTCCTGACAGCGTGCTCTGAGTTAGATTCCAGTAGGAGATGTGTGATGGAAGGAAGTGGGAACTATATTTTTAGCCAGACATGTAGGCTCCTGAAGATGTGAGGTTTTGCAGTATCCTCTGAGCCATTTTTCTAAGAATTACTTGACTGACTTGATTGAAATTTCTCAAGCGGTTTCTTCTTTCCTAGCTATTTTTGTCATGGAAGTTTTACTGACTCACTTTGAGAAGGAACTAGCCAGCAGGTTACTATTTAGTAAATTTAATTGTGACTATGGCATGCTCAAATACTTAAACTTAGAGGTTCACTAGCTAGAAAATGGTATGAGTGAGTGGCTCCAGAATAAAAGGAATATATATATATAATATTTATATATATTATATAATATATACATATATATATAATATTTACATATATATATTATATATATTGCCCTGTGAAGGAAAAAATGGCACTTTTCTTCCCTAGGAAAAAGGTAAAGATAGTATAGGCTTTCATTAGATCACTTATATGAAGGATATATTTTCTTTTTACATTAGAAACTATTCATAAGATGTATTAGTTCATTTTGAATTGCTATGACAGAATATTGAAGACAAGGTATTTTTTTTCCCCCTGTAGTACTGGGGATTGAACCCAGGGGCATTCTAACTCTGAGCTACACCCCAGCCCTGTTTTATTTTTTATTTGAAACAGGACCTCACTAAGTTGCTGAGGCTGGTCGCAAACCTGTGATCCTCCCAAGAAATGGCATTATAGCAGGCATGCAATACCTAGCCCAGCTGTAGGTTTTTTTTGTTTTGTTTTGTTTTTTTTTTGTGTGTGTGTGTGTGTGTGTGTGTGTGTGTGTATGTTTTGTACTGGGGATTGACCTCTGAAATATACCCTTGGCCATTTTTATTTTTTTATTTGGAGACCAGTTCTCACTAAATTTCTGGTGGTCTTGCTAACTTGTGGAGGCTGGCCTTGAACTTGGGATCTTCCTATTTCTACCTTCCAAGTACTGGGATTACAGGTATGTGCCACCACGCCTCGCAAAGGCATGTTATGTAAAAGGAAAGAGTTTTACTTAGTTCAGAACTTTGGAGGCTGGAAGTACAAGGCTGGGCTTGTACATATCTGGTGAAGGCCACCTTGCCTGTACCACAGCATGACAGGTGGCGTCCTGGTAGAAGTGTGTGAGGAGAGATCTCATGGAGGCCAGAGTGATTCAAGAACCAGGCTTGCTATTTTATAACTGTCCAGCTTCACAGGAACTAGTTGGAGTCCCTGAGAACTAGATTATTAGTCCCTTTCAAGGGGGACCTCTGCCCCACAACCTAATTACCTTCCCCTCGGCCTCCTCGCTTAAGATTTCACCACTTAGTTTTTATCACCTCCCACCATCACCACACTAGGGACCAGGCTTCCAGCACATGAACCTTCAGGGGTCACATGGCCCCCATCTCAACCAAAGCACAAGATAAATGTTTTGGGAAACACACGCATGCATGCACACATGCAGTGTTTAATTGACAAAAATAGTCATGATAAAAATATTTGAAAGATACGAGGAGAACCATAAATATTTCTACCCCCAACCTAAATTCAACAATTAGCAAAGTGTTCTGTTGCACTATAAATATTTACTGATGTAGATAGCAAGAAGAAGAAGAAGAAAAAAAAGCTTTGCTGTTTTTTGGTAAAATCTGGTGCATTGCACAGAATTCTTCATGAGAAATAATGTAAAATGTTTATTATTTGGTTTGTGGGGCATAATCAATATACTGAGTAGCATGACAGATCTAGTCCTTGTTTTGGTTCCTGCTCAGTAGGTGAGGAAAGGGGTGTATTAATTTTTCTTTTGGGTTCTAGATGCAGGTTGACTTTTTGCAGGTTAAAGGTCTTTGGTGAGATGTTGCTTTGTCCTTGGTAACATGATCTGCCAGATATTTCATCTTGCCTTTTGCACAACAGTTTTTCAAGGTAAACCAAAAAAGTTCAGAAAACAATATCATATAGGACACTAAAGATGAATTATTAAAAATGAACTAATTATACACAATAAACCTATTTGGATATGTGGTGAAAGTTAATGGTAATTTGAGGTACTTTATGAATATTTGTGACAATCAGGTTTTTTTTTATTTTTTAGAAAAAATTGGCACTAAGCACAGTCATATGAAATCTTCATTTACCTTGATTAAACTAATAAGAAATATGAAAATATGGTTGTTTAAAAAATTCTTAGAAAACATCTGAGTTGTTCTAACTGTATTGGTCAACTTCTTATTACCATAACAAAATATTAAAAGCAAACTTTATGAAAAAAAGAGGTTTATTTAGCTCACAATTTTGGAGACTCAAGGTCCAATCTCAGGTGGCCCTATTTGTTTGACTTTGGATAAGGACCTGATGGCAGATAGCATCACATCATGGCAGCAGTGAGAGGGATCTCATCTCATGTTTTTGTTTTTGTTGTTTGTACTAAGGATGGAACCAGGGACATTCATTCTATCTACATCCAAGTTACACCCTTAGACCTTTTTTTTTTTCAGTACTAGAGATTGAACCCAGGGGCATTCTACCTCCGAGCTACATCTCCAGCCCTATTTTTATTCTTTATTTTAAAACAGGGTCTCACTAAGTTGCAGAGGGCCTCACTAAATAGCTGAGGCTGGTTGTGGAACCTGCGATCCTCCTGTCTAAGCCTCCCAAATATTGGGATAACAAGAATTCGTCACAAAGCCCAGCCTCTCAGACCTTTTTAATTTTTGTTTTGTAATAGGGTCTTGCTAAGATGCTAAGGGTCTTGCTAAGCTGCTGAGGCTGGCCACAAACCTGCAATCCTCTTGCTCTTCCTCCCAAGTACTGGGACTATAGGTTTGTGCCACTTGCTCAGTTTAGGGATTGCATCTCAAGCAGGAAGCCAGTGGGAGGAAGAGGGGTCAAGTGTGCTCCTTTCAAAATGCTCTTGTGAGATCTGCCTTAATCTCTTCTAAGGCCAGGGTCCCCAGGAGTCTTCCACCAGACCCCATCTCTTAAAGCTTCCACCACTTCCTAATACCCCCACCGTGGGGACCAGGCTCGAAACACACAAACACTTGGGGACACACAAACTATACCCAGACGAATCAGCTTCTCTCATGGGATTAAGTTCTTGCTCTCCTGAGAGTAGATTAGTTACTGTGAGACTGGTTTTCTATAAAGCAATGTCTCCTCTTTTATCTTTTTTTTTTTTGCCATGGGACCTCTCTTTCTCATCCACCCACTTCACTTTGCACTTTCCTGACATGCATGACGGAGCACCACGACCTCACCAGAAGCTGAGAAGATGCTGGCATTATGCTCTTGGATCTCCAGAATAAACCTCTTTTCCTTATAAATTACTCATCCTTGAGTATTTATAGTGTTAGAAAATGGACTAAGAAAGCTTCCCAGAGAACAGGGCATTTGAGCAGATATTTGAAGGGTGTGTAGAAGAAGTGTGAAAAAAGAGTCATGGATGATGGATAAGTTGAGGAAATGAGAGGCTCAGGTATTGAATTTACCTCATATATTGGAAATGATTAAGAATGAGGAAGAACAAAGCTGAATAGCAAAGTCTTCAGGGAATGAGGAGGATACTCAGAAGACAGACTATTTATTTTTGTTTATTTTTATTTTTGGTACTGGGAATTGAACCCAGGGGCAATCTACCTTCGAGCCATACACCAGCCTTTTTTATTTTGAAATTGGGTCTCACTAAGTTGCTGAGGGCCTAATTAAGTTGCTAAGACTGTCATTGAAACCTGTGATCCTCTTTGGTCAGCCGCTGAAGTACTGCTATTACAGGTATGTATCACTGCTCCCGGCTGAAGACAGACCATTTGAATGGTATGAACTTGAAAGCTGCTGGGTTTTGTTTGCTTTGATTAGTTCATGGGTTTATATTATCCTTCAAAAGAAAGTAGAGGAGTAGTGGCCCAAAAGTTGAATCAAAGGAAGGAGGGACACCAGTCCTAATTTTGAGGTGTGAGGGGCATGAAAGATGAAAATGCCGTAATCCTGGCTGTGGTGGATTGAGGTGGCCTGAGGGAGTGTCTTGCAGACCTCCAACTGCAGGGAGACCAGTTAGCTGAGGGCCTCAGCTGCTGAACTCTGGCTCTGAGGCTGTGTTTCCCCCCAGCTTCCCCCAGCACTGAACAAGTGTGCTAGAAATGTAGAAGCAAGACGATGCTAGAAAGACATGGGCATACACTGATGGCCAGCATGGGCTCCAGGACTCCCCAAAGGCCTGGCTGACCCCTGCTGTCTGCACCGCTGTGGATTATACTTCCATAGACTTTCTTTCTCTTCCCCTTCATTCCTGCCAGACTTTTTGCAGCCTCCTGGCTCTTCCAGCCTTTTCTGGCTCTCTCCCCATCTTCTCTCACACAGGCATTGGGTGAGAAAATCCTTATCTTTTAATCTGGCCTTAAGATCTGTTTCTCAGAAGAAAATCAAGCGCTTCAGTTCAAGCAAGGAAGTGCAGAAAATGCACAGAGCTGAAGGCTACCATTTGCTGGTTACAGCTCAACAATTCTCAAAGGCAGAGGGGCACCTGCAAATGGCACCTTGGAAATCATTTTTAAAAGGGACTTTGCTTACATATGGAAGGTTAAAGAGACTATAAAGAAAACACATTACAGGAAACAATATTGTGAAACATGCATAGAAAATACAAAAAGCATGTGACTTCTTTTTGTTTTCTCTCTTACTCTTGTTCTTTACTAGACACCACTGTAAATTCATTCTTCTCTGTCTTTAAGTGCTCAGGATCAGGACTAGGATGAAGCAACAGGGGAGGCAGAGCACAGGACTCCAACAGGCCAAGTCTCAACCTGCAGGGCTGGAGAGCGTCTCCTTACATGTGGTGCTCTAGGTGCCCAATTCACAGGACTCTGGTCCCAGCCGTAAGCTGTAAAAGGATTCAGAAAGAGGTGTAGGACTTATTTGTAAGTGCTTTTAGCCTAAAGAATTAAACCAATCCGAAGCCTTTATTCTTCTGTTCAGATGCTAGTAGACAGAATCCTTGACCCACAGCCAGAGCGTCTTGCTCATCATTTGTTAATAATTCTGTGGTTTTTTTTTTTTTTTCTGTGTATGTGATACTGGAGATTGAGCTCAGAGGCATTCTGCCTTCGAGCTATACCCATTTAAATTTTTTTGTTGTTGTTTTGAAACAGGATCTCCCTAGATTCTTGCTAAGTTGTTGAGGCTGGCTTTGAACTGTGATCCTCCTGTACTAGCCTCCCAAGTACTGGGATTATAGGAGTGCGCCACCACACCTGCCCCATCAAAAATTTTATATAAATAATTTTCAATAAATATTTTTAAAAAGTCTCAAAGATATTTTTATTGAGTAGAGAAATTGGATATAATTCTGTGTGTGTGTGTGTGTGTGTGTGTGTGTGTGTGTGTGTGTGTGTGTGTGTATTAATGGAGATTGAACCCAAAGGCACTCTACCACCTCTACCACTGAGCTACATCCCCAGCCCTTTTGTTTTTAAAATTTGGGGCAGGATCTCACTGAGTTGCCCAGTCTGGTCTTGGACTTATGACCTCCAGACTCAGCTTCTTAAGTGGCTGGGATTAGAGGTGTATGACACTGAGCACTGCTGAGATAATTCTTTATATCAGGACTTCAGCTCTTTTTTTTTTTCTTAATATCTGGTAAAGCTACTTTCTAGTTTCAGATCATCTGCTTTCCTGAAGTAAGGAGAATATTAACAAAAGTAATGAGATAAAAGTGAAAACAATGAGGGAAATCCAACCAGAGATGAGTATTCTTCAATTTGATAATTTCTGATTCACCTTTAGATTGGTAGGCTCTGTTGTCATCAACAACAGGTATAATAAATCAGAAAAAGAGTAGTCTACTACATTTGATTATCCAGCACTTGTGTGGAACCAGCTTTAGCATCACTGGACTTTTAAGGATCTTCTTAGATGTCTTAGTCAGCTTGAATAGCTGTAACAAATTCCAGAGATGGAATGGCTTAAACAATAAATATTTATTTCTCATATTTATATAGACTGGGAAGTCCAAGACCAAAGTGCAGGCCAATGTGGTGTTCTGACTTGTAAGCAGCCAAATTCTTGTTGTGTCTTTACAGGTTGCAGAGCGAGATCATCTTTTTATAAGAGCACTAGTCCCATTCAAAGGACTCTGGTCTCATGACCTAATAACCTCTCAAAGATGGGACCTCTAAATGCCTTCCCACTAGGGATTAGAGCTTTAACATAGGGATTTGTGAAGGACACAAGCATTCAGTTCATAGCATTAGAAAATAAAAGTTTTACAAAATTGGGGAGGGTATTGCATGAGTTTTCTAAGTACTTTCTGTTAAGTAAGAACATTTAAAACATCAGCTAGCATTTATTATCATAATTCTTCAGGAGTATGAATGACAAAATTCCAGAGGAAAGTAGGGCCTTCCTCAAGAAAGAAAAATTGGCAATTTTACAGCTAGCCTCCCCTCTCTCTCACATACATACCACCCCACACCCCCACACGCTCTTTACTTTGTCCTTAATATTAATTTTCTCTTTTCAATATTGATTGATTTAATATTTGCCGTAGATTAGCAATAGTTCATCGATAAGCATTTGGGAACCACAGATTGCCTAACCTTCTACCTTATAAAAAACAAGAAGTTAAGATATAGAAAGAGATATGTCTATTTAATGCCTTAAAATCATTAGGGAGGGGTGTTTTTTAAAAACAGGAATGCTATTCTGACTGCAGAGATTAAAAAAATGGCAAATACTCTGTGCTTTAATACACATTAATTGATTTTTACTTTTATACTATATCTTAGGAAACTAAAACTTTCATAAGCTTTTATTGCCAGAGGGCAAATACTTTATGTTCCTTGGAATCTTATTGATAAAATTTGCACATTTTATTTTGTGAAGACCGGTGACAAACACTTGATGATCTTCTGTCTTAAGAAGATCAGTACCACATCTAGTGGAACATTAGACACAACAGGCTTCCGTGACCATTTTTGTAGAGTTCAGATGTCAATAACATGACCCACGAGGTGAACTGCAAGAATAAAGCATAGAGAAACATCAACAGCCATCATTCAAACGGAGTCATTTATAGTTCTCTTCTACAACACACCTGCTGCTCCAGATGCAATTCTGCTGTTCTGCAAAGTGCCCTGATTTGCATGGACTTTCTGTGACCTATCTGTAAGCACACGGCAAGCAGACACCTGCCTGAAAGGTTGGGTCCTCTGTTTATATGCCATTGCTTACTGCAGGAGACTACAATAAAACAAGACAGAAAAGGTAAAAAATCACAGATGTTAAAAAAGAAAAAGGAATTGCCAATGATCAGATTAAGTAACTGGAGGAATGCAATCGTGAAAGAATAAAACAGGACCAAAGGTTGAATGCATTGATTTACATCCAGGAAACTCCCTATGAGTCCCAAAAATTTTTTGATGGAGTTGAAAAACCACAGGAAGGTAAAATTCTTTCTTTATAGGTCTTTTAAAATAATGAACTGAATTATGGGTTAAAACTGGAGACCAAGCGAGCTGAGCATCTAAATGCATAGCTGGTTTATCATAGCTCCAAGGTCATCCGCAGAGAGGTGCTGGGTACAGAGAGGTGCTGGGTAGCCTGAGAGTGTCCGGCATGTCCCTGAGGATGCCCTGTCTACCTGGGTGGTCCTTTAAAGCTCAGTTGAGAAGCATTAGGGTGATAGCTACAGCTTTCCTGTATACTTTTGTGTACTGGATTTTATTTTAATACTTGCATTGGTGCATTATAGTCTCACATCATCATGTGAATCGTAGTGATAGGGACATACATGCACACAGCACTTGTTGGACTTTCCTCCAGCTCTCTCCCCACTCCCCCCTTCCCCATACAGGATATTGAGATTGGCATTGGTATTCTCACATATGTGCTAAAGGTCAATGGAAATGATCATTTCCTTGAAATATAATCAGCACTATACGATAATGTAATACCAGGAACTACACTGCCGGAGGTAGGATAACCAAATAGGGAGTCAGAAAATCTGTGTTCTGGTCTTTGCTAAAAATCAGTAATGTGTTACTATGGGAAAATTACTACTATCTCTGGGTTTTTGTCCTTATTTGTAACATGAAGGTTTTAGATTTGAGCTTTGAAGTCCCTTTCAACTCTAACATGTTATAATGTATATTCTTTCCCCCGAGGAAGCTTTTCTCATAAATGTTTATTTCATTGTGGCAAGAGTAGGCTTTCAGACTAAAATCAATATATAACACTGCCCAGCATTGAAACATTCCAAGGAGTAGATAAAAGTGATTTTGAAGAAAATACATTATACTGCTTTTTATAGGTGTAACAAAATAAAGAAATCACTTCATAGACATACCAAAATGAATAAGAACCAGCATGGCTAACTAGAATAAAACAGATCACACCTGTTATGGTTATGGATAAAGCAAGCTATAAAGATCTTCCCATATCATTTTTTAAAAATTTCCCTTTCTAAAATATTTTTTCTTTTTTTTTCTTTTCGGTACTGGGGATTGAACTCAGAGGCATTCTACCTCTGAGCTACACCCCCATCCCTATTTTTTATTCTTTATTTTGAAACCGGGTCTCACTAAGTTGCGGAGTGCCTCACTAGGTAGCTGAGGCTGGCTGCGAACCCGGATCCTCCGGTCTCAGCTCCCGAATGCTGGGATTACAAGTGTGCGCCACCACGCCCGGCTTAAAATATTTTTTCTAATGGTGAATTACATCAAACCCATGATCCCTCACAGCGAGGAGAAGATGACTAAAACTATAGTCAGAAATAAAGTCTCCGCCACAGGAGATCAGTCCCTCATATACAGAAGCCTGTTTCCGGTTTCCTCTCTTATTCCTTCTACTCTAAAAAGGAAGTGATTGCTCTTTTAATATCTCTGTTGGCAGTTCAGCATTTGGAACCCCCACCATCAATTTTCTTCCTGTCTTTGCTGTAATCTCTGCCCCAAGCCCCAAAAAAGGGCAATGCTGATTTTTGCAGTCAGCAATACTAAGTTCATTTGTCCTCTGGTTGCTGTAGGCTTCAGCTGCAAGAAATCAAGGGAGAAAGAGGCAGACAAGAGAAAGAGGTGAAGGAATTTCCTCCAGGTTGCCTTTGACTTTGTATTGTCAGGTGGCGGAGCACTCAAGAGGTCTGGAAACAGCTTCTTCCACCTGCCCAGTAGAGTGGGGGAGGGGTGGCAATGTGTTTCTGCTCTTGCTGGTCCCTGGTTGACTCATCTCTTATTGGTTCTTTTAATCTTGCCCACACTTCTGAAAATAGTATCTTTAATCGATCTACTTCAAGCACCCAGGGGAGGGCATGTCTAGGGAGACCCTGACAGTATACTATCTTTCAAGAGTTTCTAAGTCTTCCTATTTGAGATTTAGCAAAACTTTGACATTTGCCCACCTCAGGGGTACAATTTCATTTCAATAGTTTCTATGAATTTCTAAAAATGAAAATATTACATAAAAGGAAACAGATCTCTTTGTAATGATAGTAAGCTTTGGATTTATTTATTTTGCAATTTAAGTTGAACAACAACATGCTCACAGCCAATACTAAAGAGTTGATGGGGGAGGGGGGAATCTCCATTATATCTTTTCCTTTTCTTATACCTTCCTTCTCAATCTACTGACACATAAATCAATCCCTTCTCCATCTCGTTCCCCCCAAAGGAAAAAAGAAACCTATCCAAATCTCTTTAGATACATTAATTCTTATCAGTGCCACTTTATACCCGAGAGAGTAACAATTTCTATTTTGTGATTTTTTTTAGACTCCTTAACATTTATGTGACAATCGATGGTATAAGATTGGCTTTCCAGTGTTACCACACAGCACATCATAAGGCATCCACAAAAGACTAAAGATACTAGAATAAGCCAACTGATAACTGAGCTTTGATATACTGAGCTGCCACCATCTCTCTTTTCACTTAACGAATTCTTTGAAAGGAAGTTGGAAATAAAAGGCAAGGAGCAAAATGCCCAGTTGCCCAACAGAGAATTCTTTGGACTAAAGATCACCTAACACATTTGTTTCTCCTTCCTTTTTTCTTGTTAACTATGTCTGATCCTGCTGGACAGGTGCTGGTTCATGCCTTTCTCCTTAGCTTCTCCTCCTTTTCCTTCCACCGTTAACTCTTCCCGATTTCTAATATTTTTGAGAAGAGATTTTATCAAAGCACTGCATCCTTAGATTGAGCTTCAGAATCTCTGATCACCGAACAAAACTAAAAAAAAAAAAACTAAAAATGCAACTGAATGGCAATTTGATTTTATAAATTCTTTAATGAAGTTATGGAACTGTGGCAGTTCGTATGAAGTACTATATGTAGTAGGAAAACTTTTACTTTCAACCGGCAAAGTTTGGTCATGTGTGTATACTCAAAACCGTGGAACTTGCTACGGGGATATCAGCACATCTCAAAAAGCAGTGAAATCAATGCTCCTGGTATACTATTTGAGTTTTTCTTTTCCTCTCCCCCTATCCTGCCCCTTTCTCTCTCTTCTTTTTTAAAGGGTTAAACTGGGTGGTTTTCAGAGTTTTGCAAGAGAACTATTAGTGAAAAACAATCTGATACATTCAACTTACTAAGGCCCTACTCTTTCCCTCTAATCTTTCAGCAGGGCCCAAGGGAGGCTAAAGTTTAGATCAGGCTATTCTCCACGAGAACTTTGATTCACTATTAAATTCCGTCTAATGAAGATGACTTTGCCATCCCACGGCCATCAGCAGGCGATGTGTGGGACAATGCAAAACCCACCTTGTATAGAGGGACATTGTTCTTTCTTCTTAGTTACCCCAGTTGAATAGAGTCTCATGGAAATTCACATGCACAAGAGACCTGTGAAATCAGTAACAGTATGAATCTCTAGGGTGCCATGGTGAGTCAAGTTAAGGAAATAACTATTTTGCTTAAGTACACACTTGCTCATGTCTTACAGCATGTCTTGTTTATGATAAGAACAAAAAGGAGAGAGAGAGAGGGAGAGGGAAAAGGAGAAAGGGAGGCAGGGAGGGAGGGAGGGGAGAGAGAAGAGAGAGAAGAGAGAGAGATCTCTAATGGTAAAAACAAAGTCTTAATGTAGTTAGTTGCAGAGATATTAGTTAGATCAAATATGCATTAACTAGATTGAATATACATGTGCCTTGCAGATAAAACTTAAAAAGGAGTATATACAAATCTGAGATGTGTGTGTGTGTGTGTGTGTGTATGGTACTGGGGATTAAGCCCAAGGGCATTCTACTTCTGAGCTACAACTCTAACACTTTTTATTTTTTATTTTGAAACAGAGTCTTGTTAGGTTTCTGAGAGTCTTGCTAAATTGCTGAGGCTGGCCTTGAACCTGCAATCCTCCTGTCTCAGCCTCCCAAGTATTGGGATTACAGACATGCACTACCATGACCAATGTGACTTGATTCTTGAAAGAAGCAAACAGTACTATGAGTTTATGATTTCTGTGGGTTATTTTGGTCATAGGGCAAGACTATTCTGTGATGAAGGAGCCACTACCAATGGGACTGAAATTTGCAGTGCTAATAGCTTGAAGACTCAGAGGACAGTGTTTGTAGCTGCTGAGAACATGAGGAAGAAAGAAATGTCCTGGATTAGTGGCTTCCACCAAAAATTCATATCTACCCAGAATCATTGAATGTGATCTTATTTGGAAATAGAATCTTTGCAGATATGATTAAAATGAGGTCTTACTAGATTAGGCTGACCCTAATCCAATGACCGATATCCTTATCAAAAGAGGGGGTGTGAACACACACCTACAGAGAAGGACGGCTACGTGAAAATGGAACGGACTGGAGTATGCAGTTGTATACCAAGAAATGTCATGTATACTGCTGGTAATCACTAGAAACCGGGACATAGGAATGGAACATATTCTCTATCAGAGCCTCTGAAAGAAATCAGCCTTCTCGATGCTCTGATTTGGGACTTCTAGCTTCCAGAGCTGTAAGAGGATAAATTTCTTATTTTAGGTCAAAGTATTTTGATACTTTGTTATAGCAGCCCTAGGAAACTACAGGGAGGAAATATAAGAAGGAAAAAAATCAGTAGAGGGGCATCCCAAACTGAGTTTAAAATCTGCTACTATCTCTGGCTGACTCATGAATTCAAGCATGGAGTAACTAGGCTAAAATAATTGAACAGTGGGAAATAGGGGAAGGGGTTAAATGAGAAATGTGTGCATGTATGCCTTTATCAGCTTGTATTTAACAAAGATGTATGATTATAATGCACCAATTAATAAAAATAAAATAATTGGACATGATTTCAGCGGCAGCACTCCTCAAGGAATATAGAACAAAATTAACAACACACACACATCCCTCCAATATTCTGTCGGGAATATAAGAGAATCTAGTCTTTATAATCTATCACTCAAAATACATAATACATACTTAACAATATATCCCTCACAGAATATAATTCTGAATTACTAGATGCATGAAACTGTAAGAAAATATAACCCTTATTTAAGAGAAAGGATAATGAAGTTTAACTTTTGGGTGACCTAGATGTTGAAATGATCAGAAGAGGATTTAAAAGCAGTTCTTATAATTGTGGAAAGAGATAAAGGAAAATATGCCCCAAACAAGCCAACAAATAGGAATCTCACCCAAGAAATACAAACTATAAAAAAGAACCAATTGGAAATGACAGAAGTAAAAATGAAATGTCTGAAATTTAAAAAATCCTGGGAGTTTAACAGAAAATTAGAGATGATAAATCATCATTAAACTTGGAAGTAGATATAAATTATTCAATATGAAAAGCAGAAATAATAAAGATTTAAAAATTAGCCAGGCATGGTAGCGCATGCTTGTAATCCCAGTACTTGGGAGATTGAAACAGGAGGATCACAGGTTTGTAGCCAGCCTCAGCTACTTAGTGAGGGCCTCTACCACTTAGTGAGACTCCATTTCAAAATAAAGAATAAAATAGGGCTGGGGAAGCCGGGCGTGGTGGCGCACGCTTGTAATCCCAGCATTCGGGAGGCTGAGACCGGAGGATCCGGGTTCGCGGCCAGCCTCAGCTACCTAGTGAGGTACTCTGCAACTTAGTGAGACTCGGTTTCAAAATAAAGAATAAAAAAAAAAAAACTAGGGCTGGGGGTATAGCTCGGAGGTAGAATGCCCCTGAGTTCAATCCCCAGTACCGCAAAAAAAAAAAAAAAAAAAAAAATAGGGCTGGGGGTATAGCTCAGAGGTTGAATGCCCCTCGGTTCAACCTCCAGTACCCCCCCACACAAAAGATTAAAAAATTAGCAAAACCTAAATATCTATGAAACAATATTTAAAACTAACACAGTTAGTTGGAGTAGAAAAGTATATGACAAAATGGCTCAAAAGATCTTAACTTATGGATTGAAGAAGCTCACTGTTTCAAAATACTTTTATTAGAAAAGAAGAAATGTACAATACTAACGGAAAGCAGAAAAGCAGATGGGAAATTAACACAAAGGGTTAAAAGCTGGCCATTTGAAAAAATCAACAAGGTTGGTAAACTCTTAGAGTGCTAAAGAAATAAATTATACATGTATCAGGAATAAAGATGGAATATTGCTGCAGATCTTACAGACATGAAAGAAGAGAATATACAGACAACTTTATGCTGATAAATCTACTAACTTAGATGATTCACGGGAAAAGATTTTGGTTCTGGAATTAGGAAATCAGGTTAATGAGGTGGTTCAAGTTACTACTGTATGCATTTTGCAATAAAATAAAATAAATATTTGGATGCAGGATGATAGATGATGTGATTAAATTGCCTTAAGAGGAAGGGAAAAGATAAAAAGATGTATTGGATGAAAAAAAATGACATAAGAGAAAGAAAGAAATACAAAACTTAGACCAGTTGGAGGTTCTTCCTCTAATATGTTATCCCTCATGAGAGAAGAGCTAGGGTAGGAGTTTGAAATATGCTGAAGTAAATTAATTCCCCTTGCCATAAATAATTTTATTATGCACTTAATACAGGGGTGTTCTTTATACAGATATTTGGGGGACTTTGTGTCCCACTAATGCCTTTGTGCTAAAGAAGGTCAGTTTTTCTCTTTTTCAGATTATTGGTGAGTTCCAATCTGCTCTTGGCCTGCGCAGGGCAAAAATAGTCAGGAAAAAATGATGCAACATTGATGGGCTATATTTAAAAATGAGGAGGCTATCTGAAAAGATGAAAAGTACAGCTGAACAAAGGTCCAATTAAAGATACAAAGATCTAGCCAGGCACGGTGGTACATGCTTCTTTTTCTTAAAAGGGAGCACATGTATGTAGCTGAGTAGTTTTGTCATCTTACTTTGTGGCAGTAGAATTTTAGGGACCTAACAACCCCCTTTTATTTTGTATTTTGCCCCTTTTAGTACAACCTGGAAGTGTTTCTGTTGGAATAATTTTCTCAAGACCTTCGTGAGTCCAAATCTCGAAGGGCTTCTCTCCATTACATATAAGTTGCACCTGCAGATCTTTCTGAAACGCGATTTCTACCTTCTCTACTTCTGTTGGCATGGCTGAGGAACAATGTCCTTGAGCTTCCTGGAGTCTCTAGGGGCAGATTGAGAGGGTGGGCTTTTATGTGACTGAATATTCTGAGGTTTGATTTGAGGTTTTAGCCAAAGGTTGTCCAGTGACAATCTCCATCTTTTTTTTCTAGAATACATACTCCTGTGGTGAATATCTTAATTTTAGCATCTTTTGCTATGTGGAGAGACCAAGAATTTCTCAAATCATCAAGTCCTGGTTACTTACTGTTTTAGACTTCACCCCTTAATATGTCTCTTTCCTTTCACATTTTACTATAAGCAGTAAGAAGAAGTCAGGCCATGCCTTCAATACTTTGGAAAAATCCCAAGCTTCATATCAAGTTCTGTTTTCCATGTCACGATGGCCCTGGCTGTAGGACTTGTCACAAGGTGGAAGTTTACTTTTCAAGGCTAACAGGACAGTCTCCATATTCTCTCTTTTACAGATAACATTATCTTTTCCATTAATTAGGGGAAATAAGACAAGCAGCGCTGGAATATCATAAAATGGAATGGATTGCTTTCTTTTTGCCTGTGTGTGTGTGTGTGTGTGTGTAGTATTAGGGATAAAACTTTAGGGGTGTTCCACCTCTGAACTGCAATCCAATCCTATTTTATTTTTTTTTATTTTGAAACAGGGTCTCGCTAAGTTGCTGAGGCTAGCCTCAAACCTTCGATCCTCTTATCTCAGCCTCTCAAGTACTAGGATTACCATGCACCATCATGCCCAACACTAATTCATATTTTTAAAATACAAAATGAATATGCACAATCGACAATCAGAAAATGACTATTAACTCAGTGTATTTATTGACAAATAATGGCAACAGCAACTAAAACTCATTGGATTATTTTAGTTGACAATACCTTTATTCACTAGAATTTGCTAGAAATTGACTTCTCCTAGGCACATAATTGTAGTTACAACGAAGGGCTACATGTGATCAACTGTAAGCAAACTATAGTTGATGCACTGAGTCAATTGTTATCACTGTGTTAGTCATGACAAATGAGCTCTGTCTATAAAAGGTGTATCTTTGAATAGTCTTCATGGATGCAGAAACTCAAGTACATTTTTGTTGATTTGTATTCTTTTCTGAATTTACAACTTATCCAGTTAATGCAGTTTAAGGAACTGAGATGATTCTAAATTGAGCAGCAACCCCCCTTGGAAATCAATGTATTTATGGTTTGCCTTTCATTCTAGGGTGGCTCTTTTTCAGGTCGGAACCGCTTCATCTTTCACCTGTAGTACTGAACTGGTCCACATTTCAAAACTTCTCAAAAATATATTCATCTCCATTGTAACAGATTTTATCCATTGAACAGCTCATTATATCTTGATTGCATAAGTGTTTTCTTCCATATCTTGGTTTGTTCTTTCTTATTAAGACCCTCGACACCTATTCCCTCCTTTACCAGGTGTAAACTTACTTGTCTATCACGGTTCAGCTTATATCATCACCATTTTTTTGAAGTGTTCCTTAATCATTTTTCTTATTGAGGTACAAATAATTGCTTTTTTTTTTAACTCCTGTGTCACTTGTAGATATTTGCCATTGCACTTTTCACAGACTGCTGAGTTTATCACCATATGGCAAACACTATATCTTTATTTATGCTACTACTACTAACACCAGACACAGGATTTTGAAGGTTTGTTGAAGGATCTGAAAAATGTATTAAGCATGGTATGTCTCTAGACCTAGGTAAGACTCCAATGCTGCTAGAATAAGGTTTAACAGCACTATTCTCCACCTTTACCAAGTGATCAAAGTGAATATCACCTGTAATAGAACAGATCGAAATAATGTGTTTTCTAATATCATGCACTGAGAAGGATACAGCATCACTACAGCAGTATTCTTACCAACAAAGAATAATAGGAGTTTAATCATGAGGAAACATCAGATAAACTCCAATTGGGTAACATTCTAGGGGATAACTGGAGAGCATTTTTAAAAGTACCAAAGTCATGAAATACTAGTACTAGGATTACAAGCATGCGCCACCACCCTCAGCTTTTGAAGTTTCATTTAAGTTTGTTTAAAATTTGTATATGTATTTTGAAATTCACAAAATAGTAATATAGAGTCTCAAATTCTCTATAAAATGAATACAAGTCTTTCAAAATAAAAAAAAATTTAAAATTTGCACATGTATATATTGCTGTGGACATCAGATAATATTAGATATTGATTGCACATGTATTTATCATCTATTTAAATTATAAGTAAAACAAATTGAATATACAGTGGCTAGTCCACGTGCATTTTCTTTACAGAAAATTACTCTAATCTCCAAAGGGGATACATTGGTAAAAGAAATAATTACAAAACCTGAGCCAAATCTAAGTTTAAATAGGTAATTGATACTTGATTACATTATATTATGATAACTAGTTCAATAACTAGTTATAAAGTTGCAATTTTTGAGTTTTGTCACCTGATCTGTTGTTTCTTGTGATATTTAGAGCACGTTTGTTGCTGCTTGGGGCTATGAAACTTAACATAGAGAGAGGAGTTAATTTTAGCCATATTAGAACATTCTCTGATCTCCCGAGTTCAAAACAATTATTATAAATTGTTATATAGTGCAGAAATGTAGAAAAAAAGTGGACAATAGCAAAAATGTTGGATTGACTATTCTGCACAAATTCTGTGTCCTTCTAGGGACTTTTTGCCTTTGCTTACCCATCAACAAGTTAGTACAATGGTTTTGGAGAAAGTGCTCTCACATTCTAAGTCCAAAGAACTTAATGAACTATCTACTCATATTTGAATTTTCTTGCTCAAGTGACAAAATAGGATTTCTACAATTCTAATGAATGAACATTTTTGATCTTCATGAGCCTCAAAGTACAAACTCTTAAAGATGAACCTTTTAGTCTCCTAATCATCTAAATCTTCAATTGATTCTTGGTCTTGGGATCAATTGTTCTCTGTGCAAAAAAAAAAAAAAAAAAAAAAAAAAAAGTTAAAGATTGCAGTCCTATCATGTTTTCTTTCACCTTTCATTAAGCTTTCAAAATCCTTGATGTGAATAGACTGTTTCTCTTTTTCAGAGCCTTTTAATTTTTAATCACTTGTCTCAAATGCTGATCATATTTCTGAGAAGTTATTTTATGTAAAAGACGGAGTGAGATAGAATTGCCACATACCTTTTTATCTTTTCTGTGAAATTATTTGGATCTAAATTTGTGGTGACAAGGTTGCTTCTCTCTAATAGCTACTGTCGCCATGGAAGCAGGCTGTTGAAAAGAGTAATACCTAAAGCCTCCAAGTCTTTGAGTGTTTACATCCTCACAAATACCCACACCTTGGTTTCAGATGGGGAAATGTGTGCAGTGACACTTGCTGATCGTGCAGTGTTTGTGAAAAATCGAAGTTGTGGATTCCATTGTAGCAGAGTTGAAACAATCACATACAATCAGGATTCTTTCACGCAATAACTGAGGTATTGAAATAAAAATTTAAAAAATATTTTTCAGGAAAAAGAGAGGCACTATTACTCAAGATCTGAAATGAAGGGGAAAAAAAGGAAAGAAAGAAGAATACAGAACCAACTATTTATTCACCAAGCACCTTAAGTATAAGATCCACGTCTGTCATATTTCTTTCTTTATTCTTATTGGTTACCCCAGTGAATGACATGTAATAAATACGCAATAAATATTTGTTGAATGAATGAAGACATTAGTGTGGCAAGTACTATTGTTGGTACCAAAGAGATCTGACTATGAATGGTGCAGAGAATCCAAGGAGGAAAGTCGTAGCCCTTAAAATGTGTGTGTGTGAAAACAGTTG
>PVLC010031045.1:0-19057 GCA_004027655.1 Graphiurus murinus
AGAAGTGCCTGTGAGGATGACATGAGATGGTGGTTATGGAAGTGTTTTGAAACCCATAGGCAGTGGCACATGAGTTAAGGTAAACAGGAACACTTGCTGCCATGGAAGTCAGTTGCTTGAAGGAGGAAGACATGTGCTGGGGAGGAAGCAGCACTTAAAGCAGAAAGGTGCACCTTGGGCAACGTTTTAGCATCATGAGACCAGTGATGTCAACTGGAACTTCCTCTCTTTGATGATTGGGAATGGCTCAAAAATTGCATGACCCCCTTCATCTCTCAGAACCCTTCCCAACGTAGACAGATGAGCATGAAGGCCTCTTGTAAACACCTAAAAATTTCACAGACCTGTATCTATGAAATGATAGACTCTGTTGCCTGAGAAAGTACTTAATGAAATAAGTACAAATGCATGACACTTTAAAACAGATTTGTATGCTAGTCACAATAACAATAGTTCTAAACATGTGGGAAGATAGTCCTATAAGAAGTACAAGATGTATCCTGTGCTCAGTGTTCAGACAGCCCTCTTGGAGCACACAGGTTCCTGATAAACAGATCAGACAAATAGGACAGTCCCTGAGGGACTGGAGCAGCTGACCCATCCTTATTTTTTTCTGGACTACCCCTTGACTTTGCCAAAGCTGTTTTCTTAGTACTGTTAACAAAGGTTCTCACCACACACTCCTTTGATCTTTGGTGACATTGTTTTTTCCATTTCCTTTTTCACTCTCCCTTTCAGATAAGTGGACAGGGAGTTCAAGGTCTCATGTATTTTTGTTTTTTGTTTTTCTAATCTGGGTTGCATTCAGGGCTGTGACTGAGCTGCGACTGGTCCTTCACCTTTTTCACTCCCAAAAGACAAAACTCGGGACTGCAAATAGCACTCACACAGGTTGTCAAGAGAAGACCTGTGGGCATGCATCCTTGCCACACAGAACAACAGCTTTTAAAAGCACTCATGTAAACTCTACATTTTAAAGAATACTCAAGAGTGTCTGGGCAGACTCTTCTGGAATGCTTGACAGAAGAGCAGGGCTGGCAGTAACTCAAGACAGGCAGTGCTCTTGTTTTAGGTACAAGAGCATCTTTGCAAAAGCTCACTTATAAAAGCTAAGCCCTCTCCCCATTCCCAGCAATCAGGTCTACTCCCTGGAAAATTGCATCTTTGCATGTGGGTGATAGGTGCAGGCAGGTGGAGCTCCAGCCAGACGTCGCAAAAGTGTTTTGAGGATCATGTTTAGAGTATGACTTCAAGGAACCTTGCATTTCTCCAGTTCCCTCTCCTGAGAGTTTCTCCCTAACCTCTTCCAGCCTCTTCTGCTCAGGGTCCAAAGTGGACTCCACTGCCATGTGAAGCCCCCGAGTCATGAAAAGTGTGGCTCTCAAAAAGTTGGGGACACTTTAATAATTATGTAATAGGAAAAAAATTCCATTCTATCACATACCTGACCCCTCAGATTCCAGGTAGTCCGGACAACAGGGCTAGGTGGGGCTGGCAGCCATTGATTTGAAACTCGTGTGTGAAAGTGGATGTAGGGCTGAGCAAGGGTTAAACATGAGCCTAGATTTTCCACCTCTGTCCCCTACAACTGTTTTGCTTCTCACAAATACCCCTGTCAAGAATCTAAGAGTTCACATATTCTATTTTCCTAAAAAAATCCTGAGGCCAGAAATCCCCAAAGCTGCATCTGCAGAATAAAACCACTATGTGATGTTAACCCTTTTGTGTTAGGGAGAGGAGAGTTCCATGGTGACTTGAGCTTGAGAAGCATTGGGTTGAGTGGGCCCTCTCACTTGCACTTCTCAGAACGGTCACAATGTAATAATGCAGAGTGACTCTCCAAGACTGTGCTGGGGGCTGTGGCATTTTCTCTCTGGCAAAGCACACAGTACTGCTAGTATCTCATGGAACATCTTCTGAGAAGCACTACGCTCGACCCACAACCCTAATTTGGAGGCAGAGCAATGTCCTGACCCCAAATTCTGCTGAGGCACAAAAGTGGGACAAAGAGGAATACTGTTTACTTGCCTTAGAATTGATGGAAAATTGCAGGAGTTATACCTGAGGCTCTTAATATCAATTAGCTTATATATACACATTTCTATGTGTGTACTGTAAAAACTATTTAGAAATAAAACACCTCCCATGGCCACCCTGATTACCGTCATCGCTTGATCTGTCCTTATTGCTCTTCCACAGACAGCTATGTACACGGTGGGCCAGCATTTTAATTCTTATATTCCTGGCAATGGGGAAAAAAGTCCTGGTCCTTTATTCCCAGTCCCTCTCACTCTTGAATTTATCTTTCTAGAAGTTGAGAAAGTTAGAACTATGATGGAGAGCATTAAGTGCCATTTACATGGGGACTCTCTTTCCTATAGCCAGGCCCCTACCCCCAACACCTCCACACCCCACACGCTGCCCCATATCCAAGACTGATCATTGCTCTTCTCCCTCTGCGTTATCATCCAATGTACTGCTCCCCTTTCCAGACTAAGAATATCATGGGCTAAAATAACTTTTGCCAAGCTTCTATGTTAGCTGTGGCCTTCTGGATGTAATGATCTTGCTTTTGTTGAGCATGGATGGTTATGATGAATTCATCCTTGTACACCCAAGTTTTTACCATAATGCTAGAAGATTCTGGATGGTGACGGATGGTAGTAGGCAGGCAGTACTGTGGCACATCTCTTTGAAAATATCTAGGGAATTAGGCAATGCAGTCTGTGATTTCTGCCTGCCTAGATCTGTTCTCTTCTTTATTAAAGTATTCAGATTTTCATTTGAAAATCACCTTTCTTTCCTCTCAGTCTACACAATTTGGGCGAGGCTGGCATCATTACCACCCCAGAGATGAAAGCAGGTCCCAGATCTGGTCAATGAGAGCACCCTGTGCTCAGCAGAGGGAGATGCAATTCTTTGAGTCCCCCTCTTCGCCCCCCCCCCCATTAAAGTATTGGATAGAATGGCTCTGCCTACTAGATTGCTAAAAGAACATTAAAGATAAAACTGCTGAAGAAGGGAGACAACATTGAAGAAAGCAGAGTTGAGAGATGGAAGAAAGTTGAATTCTGATGACACTGATATTGCTGACATTAACCTGTGAGGTAGAAGGCTGGATTTAGCTATACTTGAAGCCAAATATACTATCGAACTTCTTAGTTACATGAGCCTATACATTCTTTTGTTTGAGCCAACGTATTCAATTTCTCACTTGCAATGCATTCTACCCAATTCCAAAGGCATAGGACTCACCCAAGTTAAACTGACTCCCATAAACCTGTTATAACATCTCTGGGCTCAAAAATGCTCATCTCTTATACTACCATCTCTTAAGAAGGTAACTCATAGTTTATTAATGCACAGAATGTGCCAGGGCTTGTGCAATGCTTAATGTACATAGCCTTTTGTAGGTTGTTTTCATATCCTGAGGAATCTGAGGCTTGCTTAGAAAACTGAGTAACTTGCACAACAGTAGGCCTCAGGTGGGAGACCCAGTCCAGAACCTTTAGCTTGACTGGAAGCCTCACGAAGCTGCTGAGGCTGGATTTGAACCTGCGATCCTCCTGTCTCAGCCTCTCAAGTACTGGGATTACAAGCATGCACCACCACGCCCAGCAACTGGCTTTTTCTATTATGTGAATTTCCATGCAGCATCAGAATGGCTACAGGAAAAATAGACTGACATACAAAATTTCAGAACTGTCCAGAGATTATGGTTGCTATTCTTTCTTGGCGGGAAAGGGTGTTGCTCCCTACAAGTGTTTGGTGTACACGTAGGTCTAAGATCTGACAGTCCCGAGCTCAGTCAGGCTTGTCACTTTGCCCTGACTGGATGGACACTGGCACTTTGTGCTGGAACATGGTGAAATTCACTGAACTGCCTGTGGAACTTCTTTTTAACATTCACATTTGTCATGGGGGCAGTGTGACCTCAAGCCATATGCAGGTGCTATAGCCTGTATCTGGTCTTCTAGCTGAACACATCCAAGTACTAGATGTCAAGATAAACCTGTGACTCACACTGACATTAACCGGTGAGGGGCATTCTACCTGAGCCACTCCCCCCCCCCAACCCTATTCTTTTTGCGGTACTGGGGATTGAACTCAAGGGCATTCTACCTCCGAGCTATACCCCCAGCCCTATTTTTTTTTTTTTTTAATTCTTTATTTTGAAACCAAGTCTCACTAAGTTGCGGAGTGCCTCACTAGGTAGCTTAGGCTGGCCGCGAACCCGGATCCTCCGGTCTCAGCCTCCCAAATGCTGGGATTACAAGGGTGTACCACCACGCCCGGCTCAGCCCTTTCTATTTTGAAACAGGCCTTGCTAAGCTGCTGAGGCTGGCCTCCTTCTGTCTCAGCCTCCCAAGTCCTTGGATAACAGGGGAGCGCAACAGTGCCTGGCTTCATTATCTTTCATCTTTAATTTGAACTTTAATTTTTATAAACTTACCTACCTTTATTAGTTTGAATATACCATTTCCCAAATTGTAGTAGAGAGAAATTACTAACAAATTAGTCTGAATATTTTTGGATGCAAAATTCCTTAAACAGGAATAGGGAGACAATACAGAGAAATAAAATATGTCTTGAGTTCTCAGAGAAATTCAAATATCAGAAAGACCTAGGATGTTTAAAAACAGGTGCTGCTGACCCAAGGCCTATGCGCAGGACTCGTCAGACTATCTGACAGGTATAGGCCAAATACAACATGAAATAAGAGCAGCCCTACACCCAGGCAACCCAACAAAATGACAGCTGCTCTTTTGAGTAAAGGAGTGATGTGCAGGGCACGGTGGCACATGCTTGTAATCCCAGTGCTTGGGACATGAGGTGGGAGGATCACAGGTTGGTGGCCAGCCTCAGCTACTTAGAGGCCCTCTGCAACTTAGTGAAACCTTTCAAAATAAATAAAAAAATAGGACTGGGGATGTAGAGTGGGTTCAATCCCCAGTACTACCAAAAAAAAAAAAAAAAAGAAAAAAAGGAGTGATGTGTCTCAGCCTCCTTAGATGTCAAATACTGATAAAGCTGCAAATTGCTCCACTGAAATGGCCTTTTGATATGTGGTCAGCAAAAGTACAAAAAGGCCTGGCTGGCCAAAAGGCATTCCCATTAACTATTTATCACTTCTGAAGAAGCCAGGGTTGTCTGAACATGGGAGCTCTAAGACTGGGTTGTGTCTCATCATGGAGCTGAGTGAGGAGCAGTGGAGACGCAGGTTGGGCCTGCAGTGCAGCATTCCCATGCCAGCCTGGGGAGCCCCACCCAAGTGCACATCCACAGTCTCCATCAGGGCACCATCAAAAGGGCAATGGAATCCCATTCTTCTCACACCCTTGACCAAAGCCCAGATGCATTCCCCTCCTTCAGCCCACCCTGCTCCCCACTCCCCCGGTGAATCCTATCCCAACACTGGTCGCCTGGGGCTTCAACTTCACCCACCTTTGATTTTACAATTGCTTCAAGCCTACTTCCTCTCTCCCTCTAGCACATTCAACTCTATTTGGTGACCACAAAACTGCCAGTGTTCACCTCATCTAGGGAAATGGCCACCTCATGTGTTTTGCTGTAGGAGTGACAGGGAAGATAGGTACCATGCTGCAATTGGGCCTGTAATTAGACATCCTTTACAGCTTTATATCAGAAAAAAATTTTTTCCACCCTCTGTTTTTGTTACTACAGGTAGAGGTTAAATCTAGAGGTATTCTACCTCTGAGTTACACTCCCAGCCCTTTTTATTTTTTACTTGGAAACAAGGTCTTGCAAAGTTGCTGAGACTGGCCTTGAACCTGCAATTCTCCTGTCTTAGCCTCCCAAGCACTACTGATTATAGGCATGTGCCACTATGCCCAGCATCAAAAAATATTTTTAAAAGATAAAAAAACTGAGGTTTAGTTGCTCTGGTAGGGCAACTTGTATTTCAGCAGCTCTTCCTGTTGCTCTTTCCCAATCGCAAGTTATGTTGCAATACCCTAGCTTCCTCCCATCTCTTACCAACCAAGGGTTCTGATGAGTATGTAAGATAATCATGATGGAAGACTGCCTCCTTCTGTTGAGTGGCAGAGGCAGGGCCTAGCACATCCTAAGAAGGCAAAGGCAATGATTTGGCCACAACACCCAATACCACAGGTATTATTTGCCTAAAAAGCTTATAGCCCCATTGAAGTTTTTTGTTGTTGTTTCCAGCACTGGGGATTGGACCCAGGGGCATTCTACCTCTGAGATACATCCACAGTCCTATTTTTTATTCTTTATTTTGAAACAGGGTCTCACTAAGTTGCAGAGGGCTTAAGTATCTGAGGCTGGCCGCAAAGCTGGATCCTCCATTCTCAGCCTCTCAAGTACTCTGGTAATAGAGTGCACCACTATGCCCGGCCTGATGAAGATTTACTAGCAAAGGATGACTTCTGTCCAAGGAACAGTACTGCTTCTCTTGAAACTTGAGAAGGGGCTGGGAACAGGCTACTGAAATAAATATTACGTTCACCCTCCTTTAGTAATATCATCATCACCGTCACCAGATGTTCCAATTCCAGAAGCAGTTATGCCAGATGGAGGGCTGAAATCCAGCAGGAGCACGTATTCTCTAATGCTTGCTACAATCTGCCTGGTCTCTACCTGCCACCCTAAGTTGACCAACAGTTCCATTTCCAGACCTTATACCAAAGGACAGAAGGCCCCTATTGCGTAGAATGTGACATGTCCAAAGCAACATGGCTGTTTTGTTCTCTATGGGTTGACCTGAGTTAAAACATCAAGGGCACTAGATATTACAGTGTGTGTGGTAGGCAGGATTCTAAGATGGCCATTCATGATTTCTAGCTCTTGGTTATTCAAATACTAATCTAGACACTGCTGTGATCGGCTGACTTTAAGATAAGGAGACTATCTGATTGGGACTGTTGTGCTATGAGTCATTTACA
The DNA here is from genome assembly GCA_004027655.1 of Graphiurus murinus. Classification (NCBI taxonomy): domain Eukaryota; kingdom Metazoa; phylum Chordata; class Mammalia; order Rodentia; family Gliridae; genus Graphiurus; species Graphiurus murinus. The sequence continues at coordinate 6,927 of PVLC010031045.1, forward strand.
AGAAGCAATGTTTTTTTCCAGTTCACATCAAAAGAGGAAGTCAGGATCAAAGCATACAAAGGACTCAATCCACCACTGCTGTCTTGAAGACGGAAAGAGACGAGTAGTAGAAATGTGGGCAGCTTCTATACAGAGAGTTGTCCACAGCACGCACAAGAAATGAAGTGAGGACTTCAGCCCTGAATCCTGAATTCTGCCAACTGGAATGAGCCACAAGCACATCCTTTCCCAGAGCCTTCAAATGGGAACCTGGCCCAACAGCCACCTGGACATCAGCCTTGTGAGACCATGGGCCAGAAATTCAACCAAGCCTGCCTAGACTTCTGCTCTACAGAGCTGTGAAATCGTAAATGAATGTATGTATGTATGTATGTATGTATGTATGTGTGTGTGTGTGTGTGTATCCACATATGTATATATGAATGATTTCTTTTTTTACTTCTGAGTTATATCCCTAGGCCTATTTTAGTTTTTATTTGGAAATAGGGTCTAAGTTGTTGAAAGCCTTGCTAAGTTGCTAAGACTGGATTCAAACCTGTGATCCTCTTATATCTCAGCCTCCAGATTACTGGAATTATAGGTGTGTACCACCACACCCAGCCCATGGACATTATTCTAAGCTGCTAAATGTGAGATCATGTGTTATGTACCAGCAGAACACCAATAGAATATGTACAACTCAGAGCGCCTCAGCTCAGAATGGCCTAGCCTCACTCAAGGAAGCTCTACCTCTACAACCTCCTACACCCCTAGTCACCCTAGTCACCGGATCAGCATTTCTCTGGCCCCTTTCCCTGAAAAGAAAAAGGTACCAAGAAAGACTGGTGAGGTAAAGATCACTCTCTACCAAAAGCCCACCACTCCAGATGGAGAATACCCAAAGGCCTTCCCCTTTCTGTCAACACTGTAGACACACCAAACTGAAAATCTATTAGTTGGCAGGGTCCTGAGTATTCCTTCACAGTCATGCTGGGAAGGCTTCATTGTGTTTGCAGCAAACAATCTTGAGGGATGAAGTAATGTCTCCACATGAAACAAAGAACAAGTCTCTTAGAAAGAGGTGGAGTCCCCAAGCATGTATGTGCTTTGGCTGTGCTGCCAACCCACTGCAGCATGGCATCTACCTGGGCCCCTCTGTCCACTGTGCAACTTAGAAGACAGGAGAAACCAAAATAAACATGAAGCTCATGTTGCTTGTTATGCTACAAGGAATAAGCTGTCTCTGCTCCAGGACTTTCATGTCTTCTGCTAGCATTCATGAAACAGTAATAATCTACCCTATTAGACCTTTACTCTATTACACTTAGTCCTTTAAATCAGGAGAGCTAATGTCTTTTACATTATAAATATCAAAGGAACAAAATACTCTTTTTGAATTTTCTCCCAGAGGTAATAAAATTTACATCATAAGGCTATTATAAGACTAAAATAAGGAAATGCATGACATACCTGGGATATAACTGCCCTCCCTCCCAGCCGCCCATCCTTCACACACCCAATGAACCAGATGAGGAACAGCGTGTGCCCATGACAGCAATCCACTCAGAAAACAAAAGATTAGGCCAACAGACCAATTTCTGACATTTGCATGGTACCGCACGATGGATAAAGAGCTTCCACACATATCAGTCCATTTAATCCCTATAACAGAAATGGAGTCAAAGAAGTTCTTGCAGAAAACACAGGCTTCACAGATCTGGAAGATGGCCATAGCACAGAAGCTCAGAAATATGGGCTGAGAAAGTACAGAAATGCCACTGTGACCGTGTTCTAGTAATGTAACCATGTCCTGAGGGATTCTTCCTCCAGGTCAGCCAAGAGAGCTTACAATGACTGGGCCTCTGTGGAATGTTGATGCCACTGGAGAAAAGACTGGAAATCACATGGCAGAGAGATGATTTTTGATGGGTAAATAATGATGTTTTTAGTGGAAAATTAAGACAGTCCTTAAGGAAGTCGCTCTCTTGTCCTGGGTGAATACATCTGGGCTTGGTCCCTTTGGGTCCTGGCAGCTTCTGTGTGGTCTGAAGGCAATGGGGCCTTATCTTCTGACAGCATCACTTGAGGGTCTTGCTAAGGTTGGAGAAGCCAATGCCCACACAGGTCATCAGCACTTTATCCCCACCCTTGAGTTCTTCACCACAAGGCTTGGTTTCAATTTTAAACACAATCTGGAAATAGCTCTTCAAATGCCGCAAAAATTCTATCCTATAAAAAAAAAAAAGAAAGAATAAAAAAAGATTCATTAAAAAAAAATTCTTTTCCTTACCTAGAATCCAAGCTTTTAATTTCCCAGACCAAGAAAAAAGACTGAAATTAAGAACTTCTAATCAAACCTGATTCAACAGTACTTATTTATAGCCTGCCAATTTCCAAAAAGGATTTAAACAGCTTGCAGAGATGCACACAATACAGCAAGATAAGTTCCACTGGGGAAAATAAAAAGGTTAGAGGCTAGTACATGACACATAAGCCATTTATTCCTACACACTTGTTAGAGTGGACAAAAATGTGGTAATAATTTTGAGTGGTCCATGCACAAAAACACTTCCACGATTCATAACAACATAAAAGATAAGCAGAATGACTATTTTTGATGCTTTTAAATAAGTTGTCCGTTCATTCCTCAACAATTCCATTCCATTTACTCAACAAATATTTACTGAGTGCCTACTATATGTAGGCATAATTCTTAATGCTAAAATGTTGCAACCAACGGAAAAGATGAAAATAAAATTCTTCCCTCATGAAGATTTCAACCTAGTTGTATAAATAAGATAAATAAGTTCAATATTCTTGAAAAATACTATGGAAAGTTAAGTAAACAACATAGATAGGGACACAGGAATATAGCATTTGTGCACATTTAGTAGGAGGCAATAATAGCAAAGTGGCCAGGGAAGAGTTCACAGTAAACATGGCAAAAAGATTCACAGAGCTGCTTCCTGTGATCTCCCTTCACACACAAAGGGATGGCATCACCCCAAGAGGTGGTGCAGAGAGACAGCCTTCTTACAGGCTGCCCTAACAAACTCACAGACTCACCACTCCAGCCAGCCTGACTGTACCACTCACCTGGAGAGTTCACTAAACACACAGGATCCTGAAGGTTCTGAGCAACTGGCAACCAGCAGGGAGGAAGTGTCCACGTGGAGAGCCCAGAATCACAGGACATGACCAGAAATGTCCTGTACCCATCTTTCTACCAGGCCCTGTGCTCCCCAGTGCAAGGGGCCAGAAATTTATTGTTAGCAAGCACCCCTGGCAATTCTGATCAGGCAGGACAACACTACTTTGGGGAAGAATGGTGATCTACACATCTGCAACGAAGAATCATAGAAGCTTGGTATTATGCTATTTCCTATCGAACTAGCCAAGTTCTTTACCTCAGCCAGACAATTCTCAACATCAGCTGCACCTGGACTCACCTGAGGAGCTTTAAATATGCTGGTAGTAGATGTACAAATCAGTGAAATAAAAGCGAGTCAAGAAACAAACCCACACATTTAAGGTCAATTTGATAATTCAAGTGAGAAAGAATAATCTATTCAACAAGTGGTGTGGGATCAAGCCAAAGAAAGAAGTTTGACCCCTTCTTAACATCATATACAGAAATTAACTCAAATGGATTGAAGACACCTAACTTTAAGACCTAAAACTATAAAACTTAGAAAACAGGAGTAAATCTTCATTACTTTTGGCTAGGCAACAGTTTAATAAACATTTCTTAAATGCAACACCAAAAATACAGCAATAAGAGAATAAAATAGTCTTCACCAAAATTAAAATCTACCCAGGTGTGGTGGTGCATGCTTGTAATCCCAGTACTTGGGAGGCTGAGACAGGAGGATCACAGGTTCATGCCCAGCCTCAGCAACTTGTGAGGCCCTCTACAACTTAGTGAGACCCCTGTTTCAAAATAAAGAATAAAATAGGGCTGGGGTTATAGCTCAGAGGTTGAATGCCCCTGGGTTCAATCCCCAATACCCCCCCACACACAAAATTAAAATGTTTTGTGCACTGAAGGACACTATCAAGAAAATAGAAAACCTATAAGTCATATATATGATAAGGGTCTGGTGTCTAGGATATATAAAGAACTTCTACAACTCAATTTTATTTTTTTAAGAAACTAAAAGATGAGTCGGGCGTGGTGGCGCACACTTGTAATCCCAGCATTCGGGAGGCTGAGACCGGAGGATCCGGGTTCGCGGCCAGCCTCAGCTACCTAGTGAGGCACTTGGCAACTTAGTGAGACTCGGTTTCAAAATAAAGAATATAAAATAGGGCTGGGGGTATAGCTCAGAGGTAGAATGCCCCGAGTTCAACCCCCAGTACCGCAAAAAAAAAAAAAAAGAAAGAAAAAGAAAAAAAGAAACTAAAAGATGGACAAGAAATTATGTAAACATTTCCTCAAAGGAGTCATAGACATAATAAATACATGAAAATATGTTCAACATCATTAGAGAAATGAAAATCAAAGCCACTATGAGATACCATTTTGTATACAACAGGATAGATACACTAAGAAATCCAGACAATAACAAGTGTGGGTGAGGAGGTAAAGAAATCAGAACCCTCATACCTGTTGGCAGGAATGTAAAATGGTACAACTATTGTGGGAAATCTGGTAATTCCTCAAAATGTTAAAGAGATATCATATGGCAGAGTAATGTTCGAGCAGTCAAAAAGTAGAAACAACCCAAATGTCTATCAACTGATGAATGGATGGATAAACAAAATGTGGTCTATCTGTTCAATGGAATATTATACAGCCATAAAAAGGGGTGGAGTACTGATACATGCTACAACATGGATGAACTCTGAAAACAGTATATTAAGTAAAAGAAGCCAGTCACACAGCACCACATACTGTATGGTTCTATTTATATAAAATGACTAAGATAGGCAAATCTATTACAGAGGCAGAAAGGAGATTAGTTGCCTGGGGCTGGGGAGAGTAGGAAGAATGGGAAGTGACCACAAATGGGCACAGGGTTTCTTCTCAGGGTGATGATAATATTCTGAAATTAGATTGTGATTCTGGTTACACAGAATCTGCTAAAACCATTAAGTTGGATACTTCAAATGGGTAACCTGTGTGGTATGTATGTTTCAATAAAACTGTTTAAAATAAACACATATTTATGAAGTTTAAAAAGCATTATTGATCCTTGTTTCCATCTCTATTCAGTATATACCAAACTAAGCATGAAGCCTACTGCAGTGAATTTTCCTCCCTCTTGTGCCTCTGACCTCAACAGAGGAGGGAAAAGGCAGAGGGAAAAAAGATTCCTGACAGCCGGGCGTGGTGGCGCACGCTTGTAATCCCAGCATTCGGGAGGCTGAGACCGGAGGATCCGGGTTCTCGGCCAGCCTCAGCTACCTAGTGAGGCACTCCACAACTTAGTGAGAACCAGTTTCAAAATAAAGAATAAAAAATGGGGCTGGGGGTATAGCTCGGAGGTAGAATGCCCCTGAGTTCAATCCCCAGTACCGCAAAAAAAAAAAAAAAAGACTCCTGACCAACTCCTCACCCCTGGCTCACATGGTAGGAAAGGAGGGGCCTAAAAGATGAAACAGTAACCGCCCTGGAGCACTGCAGCTCAGGTGAGCACACATGCTCCCGGAAAGATCTCCGGCGTGTTTGCTTTCTCTTTCACCTGGGAATGTCCAACTTCACCTTCATCTTTAAAACAGCATCCTAGTTGCAACTCTCCTACGAAGCATTCCTTGGGCGATAATGCCCACGCTGCATGGCCGTTCCCTCCCCCGGGCTCCCGCAGCATTCTCTGCTTACAGTATCCAATCAAATGCTCACGGACAGCCATCTCTATAACTGTCTCCTCCCTCCTTGGTCAATTATCTAAGTGCCAATGGCCTTCTCTATAATGAAATCCATTATACTGCTAGGCATTACTGTCTACGTCCCTCAATAAAGAGGCACCAAACAGAATTCAGGAACCAGGGGTAATTTTGAGAAACAACTCAAATGTTGATTTTTGGCAATTAAGGGAAGTCAGTTCTCCCCCTGCTGGCTTTCCAGTCTTACTAAGTGAAATTTCCTTTTCTTTTTTTTCTTCTTCATCCATCCCACCACTTCTCTCACACGTGTCCTGTGGACACGTCATACGCCATGTCAAACCCACAGATAAACAGGTCACATCTGTAGGCCAGGCTTCCAGCTGGCAGCAACACAGAAAAAGCCAGCTGTTTCCCCCACTCATCTGTATTCTAAGGAGAAAACAGCTCGTCCTCTCCTTAGCCGCTGCCGGGGACTAACCAAGGCCTGGGGTCTCTGCTCCCAGGGCCTCGCCCAGCCCACTCACTGCACTCAAAAGGCCAGACACCCTCCACAGATGGCAGACTCTAGAGGGGCCCTGGCCTGCTTAGTTCCCTGGGAAGGGATGGCAGAGACACCGGCATGTGTGCCGGCCGAGGCATATGCAGCTCTGGGGTTATTTGTAGCCTTTGAAATAGAACAATCAAAGTCAATATGACTTCTTACATAATGTCCTGCCAAACCCTCTGCCTGTCTGAGGAAGGCTGTAGAAGAGACTGGATTAAGGCCCATTTCAGAATGTCTCTCCCCACCTCCAGCCCTACTGTCCATGTTTCCAGTAGCCAGAATATTAAAAAGCAAAAATGCTTAGAAGCTATGGGGGAGTGGTAGCACACACCTATAATCCCAGGACTTGGGAGGCTGAAACAGGAGGATTGCAGGTTCAAGGATAGCCTCAGCATTTTAAAAGACTGTTTCAAAACAAAAAATAAATAGGGCTGAGGGTATGGCTCGGAGGTAGAATGTCCCTGGGTTCAGTACCCAGTACCACCAAAAAGAATAAAAAAGCTTAGAAACTGAGAAGTGACTAGAGACGATGGGAATCCGAACCAGCAGCTTCCTTAAGAAAATGAAAAGCCATCAAAGGACAAATTTGCCCATATCTGCACACAGCTGAGCGATGAGCAAAGTCTCTCCAGCGCTGCAACACATCCTTCTTCACAGCTTCTGGCGCTGCAGGGCCGCACCCCCAGCTCCACCTCCGCACGCACCAGCCTCCGGCTCCTTCACTCCCACCTGCGCACTGCAGAATCGCACACTCAGGACAAAGGGCCTGCCCTCTGCCAGCAGCTCTGCCCTTCCAAATTGGCAGCTTTTCAGAAGAGCCATTTTGGAGCAGCTGGGACTCTAGGTAATTCCTGTTTTACTCCTGACTAACTGTGATCTGAAATGGTCCTTTTTTTAAAGAAGAGATTTATTTTCAGAAAACAAAAACCAACAGACTTTTCTATGGAAACTTCCAGTCCATCAGACAAGCAGGTTTCAGAGGATTCTGGGACACAGACATTTTTCATGGATATTTTCAAAAGGCAGACAGTACCCACTGCCACTGCTGGAAAACAGGTAAGGGCCATCTGGCTCACGGAGAAATGCCCACTGAATCCCAACTAACCATGCCTTGCCAGGCCCCGCCCCTTGGACAGCTTCTGTCAGCGGGTCCCCCTTCTGAGCATGTTAGGGGGGAGTGCAAGCACAATCATGAAGTCAGTGCTCGTATCAGCAGCTCCCACAGACACAAACTGTGACAGCGGGTCCTGTCTCCTGCTCCACCAACCATCTGATGCCCATGCCACTTGGACTGGAAATGAGTTAAGAAGTTGCTCTGGAGGTTGAGGGGAGCTCTGAGGGTAGGAGAATGTGCTTAAAGGGGTTCCCTGTAGTCATTACATTACAGCTTTTAAATATACTGGTGTTCTTGCTGCCAATAATTGCCTTCCTGATGCCCATCTAACCTCTACTCCGAGAATGAAGTAACATTTGCTACAGAGGCAGCAGGAAACAGAATCAGGCCGTGCTGTCAGGACTTGGGGGTCTCAGGCAGAATTTGGCTAGGAACTCACCATGGGCAGGTCACTGACCTTTTTTTTCATCTCGAAATTAAGGGCATCATCTGCTTTTACTACGTGCCAAATAGGATCTGGGGCTCAAACATAACAAAGGTGACGGGGCTCGGCAATGTCTCAAACACCCAGCGGAGGTAAGGTGGATGGTTAGCAGCAGTGAAGCCTCTGTGGCTGTTCTTCACATAGCTGTGCTTTGGACTGCGTGGGCCAAGAAGCCCGGATCATCAGCATTTATCAAGGACAGGGTCTCACGAAGTTGCAAAGGGCCTCACTAAGTAGCTGAGGCTGGCCTCGAACCTGTGATCCTCCTGTCTCAGCCTCCCAAGTACTAGGATTATAAGCATGTGCCACCACACCCAGCAAAATCTTGCACTTTAAAACAAATATTCCTCTAGTTCTGTTAAACTGAACATACAATTATTGTTTCCTAGGAAACCAACTTCTGCTTATAACTACAATTTAGTTTCACATTAATAAAACACAGATGGTAAAAAGACAACTTTGATTGTGAAGATTTAATCACAATAATAAACAAAATAATTTATATAATAAAGTTAAATTCCTCCCTAAATCAATTGTAAACCATCAAAAAAAAAAAAAAAAAAAAAAAAAAAAAAAAAAAAAAAAAAAAAAAAAAAAAAAAAAAAAAAAAAAAAAAAAAAAAAAAAAAAAAGAAGGAAAAAAATCAGCAAATTAACAGAAATAGATTCTTCATGCACCAGTGTGTTATCTAATACTATTTCATTCTACTGAGAATCCTCTGGTCTCCCTTGAGAATGTCACACTTGTAGACTTATTTTCTCAAGAAGTACAGAAAACCACTAACAGTAACCTCCTGAAGCAAGTTAGTAGGAAGAGGAGACGGGACAGGAACACAGGGTTCCCTACTTTCCAGAAAGGGCTTCAAAGTGCACTGAAGGAAAAAATCATCCTTTCTAATCCTAGTGCTCTGTAAACAGACACTGAAAAAAGCTATTTATACAAATCAAAACATGTGCAAATGGCCAGAAGAAATACATTTTTAAAACCAAGGAAGGTCTTGCTTCTGGCTTTCTTTAGAAATGGGAGATTTCCCAGAACAGATTTCTATGACTTTAATTACATATAAAAATCAATGTGAAGCCAGATGTAGGCCAGCATGGGCTGGGGATGTAGCTCAGTGCTAAAGTGCCCCTGAGTTCTATCTGCTGTACTGTAAGTAAATAAACAAACAAACAAATAAATAAAGTGGTATTTTCGTCTCCAAAGCTCTTGAATAGAACTAGAATCAACTGTTTCTTTTTCTTTCTTCCCCTTTTTTTTTTTTTTGGTGTGTGTGTGTGTGTGTGTGTGTGTGTGTGTGTATTACTGAGGATTGAACCCAGGGGTATTCTACCTCCGAGCTACACCCCCAGCCCTATTTTATTTTTTTAATTTTGAAACAGGGTCTCACCAGGTTGATGAGTCTTACTACTTGCTGAGGCTGTTCTCGAACCTGTGATCCTCCTCTCTCAGCCTCCCAAGTACTGGGGTTACGAGTATGTGCCACCATGCCCAGCTAGAACCAACTGTTTCTAATTATGGATTCTGTCCTGTTTTACCCTAGACTGTCCCCATAAACAGGATGTTAACTATGCCAACGAAGTCCCACCTTCACAATGATTAGGGGCAAAAAGCATCCCAAACACAGAACTTTCTTGAGAAAAAACTCTTTCTCTCCTTGTGCTAGCTTATCAAAAAGAAAGAAAGGAGGCTGCCCTTTTCCACCCATGACACGCCCCTCTGCATACAGCCCCGGGAGGCAGGTAAACCAGAGGCAGGAGAATGTCTCCAGCCCCAAGCCCAAAACCCCATAATCTCACAACTTGTGCTACTCTTTTAAAGCTCCGTTCACACCAGACCACTGTTTCACCGGGAGATGCAGTAATTTTAGGTATGGTTTCTGGAAGATAAGACAGCGCAATTCATGTTTGGAGGAGGTTGTGCTGAGGAGGACACAGGAATCTTTAAAAATGTCCAGTTACATCTTGACCATCTCCAGTGAGGCTGTGAACTTAAAAAACATTATACAAGGCCCTAGAGCCAAAATGAATAAACCTCCAAGAGTTGAAAAAAAAAAGTGTCAAGAAAAAATAAAAACATATATTCCATTTTCACATAATGTTCTGCCAAAGCCCACGGTCCCAGGACCACACACATTTTGGGACAGAGACTCTTACTGTGTGAGCCGTGAGGCTTCAGCTGCACTGAAGCAGAGCCTGAGAAGCAGCAGCAGCAACACTGCCTACAACACTGGTGGGGCTCAGGCAGCCACACAGCTAAGAGCCACTTCCAGCACTCTCTGAGGGAAGGCTCTGCATTTGGGGTACTGTACTCCCAGCCCTCATCTCCTCTCCAAACACTGCACCACCAGCTCTATTTTAGCAATGTTGACGACTGATGTTAGCATGCCTCTTGATTATTCAATTTCAGGTTTCCTGTCCTACAAAATACTTTACACAAGTTATCAAAGATAACATGCTGCTCACCAGTCCCTTGCTTATTAGTCTTCCCCCACTGCTAACAGAATGAATTTTCTTCGATTTTCCTGTTCTGAAAAAAACCCCTCCTACTACCAACCCCAAAAGTTAAAATAAAACTAAGCCTCCAAAAGAACCTTTAGCTCCTGGTTTCCATGCCCTCCCCCCAGCCAGGGATCACTGCTACCCCACCCCCTACAGCCAGCCCTCGCCTCTTTCTCAACGTGATGGCACCACCATTCTTCAGTTATCACAGTACTGTACCTTTCAGACATACAGCATCGGTACCATGATAACCGAAAAAGGACAGTTCAGTCTCATATCTAACTGAGTATTCTCCTTCCCAACTTAACAACTGCAGATGGCCATATAATCGTCTCAAGTATATCTGCAGGTGCATGCATTTATGTGTGCACACGCATGTATGTGTGTCAGGGAACAGGCTGTTTTCAGCAACTTCATTTACTATCAATAGGAAATGCTTCTTTCACATGCCCTGTATAATTCACATCTTCTAACTAGCTATTCTTTTTGAAGAGTGTTTCCTTATTGTATCCAGCAGCATTCTTGCAGCTATAATCTAAAGACTAACACATAACTTAGAAGAAAGAGGATTTATGTTCTGACGGTTTGGGGTTCAGTCCATTTCAGGACAGGGACTGTGGACTTCAGGGCATGGGGACAGGAAGCGGGAGAGGGAGAGCACACGGATTGTGCTCACATCATGGAGGCCGGAAGCAAGAGAGTGAGCCAGGGGAGAAGGAAGCACACAAATAATCTCCAAGGCTGCACCCCAGGGACCACCTCCTCCAGCATACCCTACCAGCTACCTGGTACCACCCAGGTAAACCCATAACAATGGATTTATCCCCTTCTGAGATTACAACCCTCGTGACTCAATTACATCAACTCTGACTATTAATAAATGAGCTCTTTAGGGGACATTTTATATCTCACTATAACACTTATGTACCCTAGTCAGTTTCTGACAACATCCTTTTACCCAAACTCACTTCTATAATTCCCCTACAAGTCTAACAACATTACTGTGAACTTTGCCTTTCTTTATCTTTTCCAGTCAGGCAAAACTTTAATAACCAATCATCTTGGACAAAAATATGGCTCATTTGCTACAGCAAATGAAGACTGCTGGGGAAAGAGGGATTTGAAAACAAAATCCAAATTACATAGAAACAGAAGTTTACCTCCAAAATGGAAGCAAAAACAACAGAATAACTGCCTGATAAATGTAATGCAACATTAATTAACATAGTAATGATAGTTGGGAATTAAGAGAGGAAGGCAAAAATCCTATGTGTAAAAATAAATGGGAGTAGAGGTGTGTGCCACCACACCCAGCTTCTATTTTTTATTTTGAAAAAGGGTCTTGCTAAGTTGTTGACGCTGGCTTCAAACCTACATTCTCCAGGTTAAGAGTGGCAACTGCTGGCTAGTTTAAGGATCAGTACAAGCAGGTGGTCATATGACAGACTATGTGCAGCTCAACATCTTTGTTATTTTGTGCAATTAAAAAGCTAAACTGGAGCCGGCCGTGGTGGTGCACACTTGTAAACCCAGTACTGAGGCTGAGACGGGAGGATCCGAGTTCGCAGCCAGCCCCAGCTACTTAGTAAAACCCTCTGCAACTTAGTGAGATCTTGTTTCAAAATAAAGAATAAAAAATAGGACTGGGGGCGTAGCTCAGAGGAAGAATGCCCCGAGTTCAAT
>PVLC010031046.1:0-18943 GCA_004027655.1 Graphiurus murinus
AAAAAAAAAAAAAAAGCCAGATGTGGTGGCGCACACTTGTAATCCCAGCACTTAGGAGGCTGAGACAGGAGGCTCACAGGTTCTTGGTCAGCCTCAGCTACTTAGTGAGGCCCTCCACAATTTAGTGAGACCCTGTTTCAAAAATAAAGAAAAAATAGGGCTGGGAGTGTAGCTCGGAGGTAGAATGCCTCCGGGTTCAATCCTAGTACTGCAAAAAAAAAAAAAAAAAAAAAAAAAAAACAGTCGTTGGGTTCAGGACTCACCATAATCCAGTAAGACCTCATCTTAACCCTAATGCATTTCTGCAAAGTCTCTATTCCCAAGTAAAGTCACATTCACAGGTTATTATAAGCAGTTAGGACTTCAAGACATTTTTTGAGTGGACATAATTCACCTCACAATGCATATCAGAGTAACTTCTATATTTGTCAAAAAATAACAAATGGAACAGCATGGTATTGGCCCAAAAACAGACACATAGACCAATGAAACAGAATAGAAGATACAGAAACAAATCCACACACTTATAGTCAATTGATCTCCGACCAAGGGGCCATACACATATGCTGGAGAAAAGACAGCCTTTTCAACAAATGGTGTTGGGGAAGCTGGTTATCCATTTGTAGAAAAATGGAACTAAATCTATACCTCTCACCCTGCATAGGAGTCAATTTGAGATGGATCAAAGACCTGGAAGTTAGACCAGAGACAGTGAAGTTACTAGTGGAGGGCATAGATTCAACATTCCAACATAAAGCACAAGTAGAAACTTCCTCAGCAAGACCCCCAAAGTTCAGGGAATTAAAACAAGAATTAATAAGTGGGATGGCATTAAACTAAGAAGTTTCTGCACATCAAAGGAAACCATCAAAAGTCTAAAGAGAAAGCCTAAGGAATGGGAGAAGATCTTTACCAGCTATCCCTCTGACAGAGGATTAATATCCAGAATATATAAAGAAATTAAAAGTCTTTACACTAGAAAAACAAATAACCCAATCAAGAAATGGGCAACTGAGTTGAATAGACACTTCACAAAAGAGGAGATACAAATGGTCAATGGATACATGAAAAAATGTTCAACATCATTAGCAATTAGGGAGATGCAAATCAAAACTACACTGAGATTCAGTCTAACCCCAATCAGAATGGCAATCATCAAGAAGTCAAATAACAATAAATGTTGGTGAGAATGTGGGGAAATAAGAACTCTTCTACACTGTTGGTGGGATTGCAAACTAGTTCAGCTGCTATGGAGATCAGTTTGGAGATTCCTTAGAAAACTGGGAATGGATCCACCATATGATCCAGCTATACCACTCCTGGGTATCTTTCCAAAGAGGTTGAAACCAGAGAACTACAGTAACACATCCATACCCATGTTCATAGCAGCACAATTCACAATAGCCAAATTATGGAACCAACCCAGGTGTCCATCAACAGATGAATGGATTACAAAACTGTGGGAAATACAAACAATGGAATTCTACTCAGCAATAAAGAAGAATAAAATAATGTCATTTGCAAGAAAATGGAAGGACCTGGATAACATTATGTTAAGTGAGATTAGCCAGTCACAGAAAGTGAAGAGACATATGTTTTTTTTAATATGTGCAAGGTAGGGAGTAATTGGGATACTAGAGGAACTCCAGATAATGGAAGAAAACCTCAGTGGAGCCAGGGAGGTGGTCTAAGGGAAGGGTAGAGGGAAGGCTGAGGTTCATTATTGGAAATACTAACATCAACTGTGTGTACATATGTGAAAATCCCAATGTCAATCTCAGTACTCTGTGTGGGGGGGGGAGAAGGGGAAGTGGGAGGGGCATGCTGTGTGCATGTATGTCAATGTCAACATGATTTACATTATGATTTGAGACCATAATGAACTAATAAAAGCACATTTTAAAAAATGGCTAAATCATGACAGATTTCCACATTTTATGTTGTATATCAATGATAAAGATCTACAATTACCTATCTGGAATGGTATCCATAATTTATTGATGAATAAAAATACCAGTCTACCATATAATAGGAGCTTAGCTGATAGGATAATACATAAGATTTATTTTTGTATTTACATATGTTGAAAATATTTGTTATTATGGTTGGGATCTGGAATGTCCCTGAAAGTTTACAGGTTGAAGACAATGCAGTAATACCTCAAGTTGAGGCTTTTAGGTCTCTGCCCTCATCAATGGATAAGTCAATTTGATGCATTAATAATGTGAATGAACTGCTAGGCAGAAATTGTAGGCAGGTAGGGCATGGTTGGAAGAAGTAGGTCCCTGAGGGCATACTCCTAGGGACTATACCTTGTGTTTCTCTCTTTCTCTTTCTCTCTCTCTCTGTCCATCTATCTATCTATCCCCCACCTGCCTTTCATAGCTGACCAGCTTTCCTCCACCATGCCATTTCACCATGATGCTTTTCTCACCCCAGGCCCAAAGAACAAGCAATGGAGCCAGCTCACCATGGACTGAAATCTCTGAGACCTTGAGCCAAAATAAACCTTTCCTCCTCTAAATTGTTTGTTTCAGGTATTTTTGTCATAGTAACGAAAAGATGACTAACACATTTTGATAAAACAGGCACCATTTTTACAAGAAAAATAATTCCTTCTATTTATAAGCTTTCCATAACTTGAAACAATAAACACCACCACCAATAAAATATTTTACATTATTTATAATACTTTATTTAACATTGATTAAAATAAAGGTGGTTTTTATTTTTATGTTTAATTTTAATCTTTTTAAAAACCTTTAGCTAACCTATGATCAAAGATCAAAAGATCTACTTTCTTCCTCATAAAGGAAGAAATTCCTTCAGTGAAATCTAAAATAAATTTATTCAGTGGCTTACTTGTGTCTCTTATTGTTATATCAGACTGTCCCAATTATGTTATCTCTAAGGTGGGGTAAAATCAAGATGACATCAGGTGAGCCTATAATAGAGAAATAAGAAAAATAATGTGAAGAAAGGAGCCAAGTCAAACATGAGCCTGTGGCTGAGCAGAGCCCCTCATGTGCACTATTCTGCAAACCTGTAGGGACATCCTTGGCTAACAACTGAAATCGATGGTCAGTGGGGCATGAAGCTTCACAACTTCCACCTGTCTTTTAGTGTGTTATTAGTACAAATTAAATATTCAGTTGAAAGCTAAAACATTTGCTGTACTGGCAAGCAGAATCTCTTGACTTCAGCATGTGACATACTTAATTGAGTTCTCTTCCACTAACAGAATCTCATGAAGTTCAAATCCAAGTCTCTCAGACCTTCTCTGCCCCCATTTAAGATGGATGAGTGTATAGACTCTGACACTGGTGACTACAAAGGAAGGAAGTTCCTTAAGCCTAAGAAAGCAAAACCATCTGCTATTAAACAGCTGTGGAAATATTGTACATCTGACTATTTATGGTGATACCTATAACTTGGCCTTGGTGTGTCCCAGGAGACTTTGGAAAAGCAGAGTTTCCTAGTGAGTTCAGATCAATAGCTTCTAAATTGTTATTCTGGTTCAAGATTTTTCTCATCGAAATGAAGAATGATAAAATCTTGTTTTTATTCATAAACCACAGAAATGTCAGCCTATTTATGTTAAAGTATCAGAGGGTGCATGCCCACGTACTGTTATAGGGAAAGTCATTCCAACAGTCCTCCATAAGTTAGGCCTTTCAATTCCATCGGTCAGAAAGAATGACAGAAGTATATATATAACAATAAATATAGCATCTAAATACTCAGCTATTTATTGATAATACAGTCTTTAGTTAAGCTACTAAGAAATTACAATCTATTCTTTTTAAATAAAGATATAAAAATATAGAATCTTAAGAGTTTAACACTTAAGGTATTTTTTGGCTTTCTCTCTATGGGCAGCAGATTTGGGGTTTTCTTTGTGTTTTTGCTAGTTGAATCTTCCCTCTGAGAACAAAGAGAAAACTTAAAAGATATTTTTAGCATATAAGTGTTTGAAGACATCACAGAGTTTCAAAAAATATTGAGACTTTGAAAAGCTACGATCCATAGAGAAAAGGAAGACAGGGAAATAACCTCAGCATTCAGTGTGTTCCTTCTGTTCATAGGCCTTTTGCCAGTTCACCAGTGGTCTCTGAAGAGCTGAAAAGCTGAGGAGAGCATCTGAGTAGATAAGAGGCTGAACAGGACTCCCCATCATCTTCAGAGGGTTCAGGAGACATAAACTGGAGCTCAGGATATACTCAGCGCAGTGGTCTGCACCTGTCCCCCAGAATTCATGAACTAGAACCTTAACCCACAATGCAACAGAGTTGAGAGGTTTATACCATAGGACTTCACACTCATAAATGAAGGAGCACTAGTATAAAAGAGCTTTTGAGAGTGGGCTGTCTCTATTTCTGTTCTTCTGCCATGTGATAAGAAACCATTCCCCATCTTCAGAGAATACAGAATTCCAGGAGCAATCATGGAAGCAGAAAGACCCAACCCTAACCATCTGGCACTTTGATTTTCTATTTTCCAACCTCCATAACTATGCAAAAATAAATTTATGTTCCCTATAAATCACCCAGTTTGTGCTGTTTTGTTATAGCAGCACAAAATTAAGACATCAAACAAAGGGAATCTTGATAAAAAGCCAAGACTTTCACTTAGGACTCCTGAAAGGCTATTGTGAATCCCTATAATTATACAGGGATAAATCAGAAACTGTGTTGAATCAGCCCTCATGAATACAGAAATCCAGCTTTGAATCAGCTCAGTTTCTAGCTAGATTACTGTGGCATTTTCCCACTCTGCCTGTTTGAAACACAAGCAAATTATCTCTGAAAAAAAATAATAAAAATCATTCAGAACCTAGTTTCTCATATGTGAGGCCTACTATTAAAATGGAAACTACCAAAAGACAAGACTCCATCACCAAAATCAAGAGTTTAGCAGGCAAGACAGATCTACAAAAAATATATTAGCGGTATTAGATGTAAATGTTTTTAAAACTGTGATTAATGCCTTCAAGTAGATATATGGCAAATTGGAGAACTTCAGAAGGAAACGAAAATTATACAAAATTATCAAATAAAAATTTAAAGCTGAAAATATAACAAGTAAAATTAAGAACATAATTGATGTGCCAGGTGTGGTGCATGCCTGTGATCCCAAGACTTGGGAGGTTGAGACATGAGGATCACAGGTTTAAGGCCAGCCTCAGCAACTTAGCAAGAACCTGTTTCAAAGTAATAAAAATTTTAAAAGTGTCAGGAGTATAACTCAGAGGTAGACTGTCTCTGGGTTCAATCCTCAGTACCAGATAATAATAATAGTTAAAATGGGCCTTTTAGCAGATTAAATAAAGCTAAAGAGAAGATTCATGATCTACAATAAGATAGGTTAATAAAAACATACAGACTGATACATCAAGAAACAAAAGGATAGAAAACACAGAAAAAAAGAAAAGAGACTTTCACTATACATTATACGTATGTGTAATTGAAGCCCCAGTAGGAAATCAGAGAGAAAATAGAGCAGAAGAACATTTAATGAACTGATTTACCAAACCTGAAAAAATAAACTAAGCCATAGATTTTGGATGTGTTACAAACCTCAAATAAAATAAATATAACAAAAGAATATGTAGCTGCATTATAGTAAAACTGCTGGAAATCAAAGACAATAAGACAAAGGAAGGAAGGAAGGAAAGGAGGGAGGGAGGAAGGAAAGAAGGGAGGGAGGAAAGTTATAAGCAGCTGGAGAGAAAAAGACAACACTTTATTCAGAAGAAGCAAAAAAAAAAAAATGCATGTCAGTTTACCAACTGACAACTAAATTGACAGATGACTCCACAAATAAAAAAATAAGATCCAGAAAAAAGGTGGATGAATTGATTCAAAGTATAGAAATAAACCTACTACTTATTTAGTCCTAATTTTCCTCACCAATCCCTAATAGGAAAAATTGCACCCCAAGGGGCTTAAGTATCTAGCCCAAGATAACAAATCAAAGCCAGACCAGAGTTTCAGGCTGCCCAGTCTCCTAGTTTGCTCCTATAGTCCTACTCAGACAACCACTCCAAGAAAATAAAGAACATTCTAGCCAAGCACGGAGGCACATGCCTATAATCCCAGTACCTGGCATTCTGAGTCAAAGAATACAGGTTCCAGGACAGTTTTAGCAACATAGCAAGACTTTCAGCAACCTATTGAGACCCTGTTTCAAAAACAAAAATAAATAAATAAAAAAAGCTGAAGGTATAGCTCAGAGGTGGAATGCCCTGAGTTCAATTCCCAGTAACACACACACACACACACACACACACACACACACACACACACACACACACACATCTGCCCTAGCAAGGAAACAAAGAAACTACCATTTCCTGTAGTTATGTTGTTTTTCTGTTAGTGAGTCATTTACTTATTTGGGGATCTTAACTATTGTTTTACTTTCCTTACTGTATTTGTTTGCTTTGTTTTGTTTTCAGTACTGAGGATTGAACCCAAGGCTTTGCAAATGCTAGACAGGTGCTTACAATTGAGCTCAAGCCCTTGCTTTTCTTTCTTTTCTCTCTCCCTCTCCCTCTCTCTCTCCCTCTCCCTCTCCCTCTCCCTCTCCTTCTCCCTCTCCCTCTCCCTCTCCTTCTCTTTCTTTCTTTCTGTTTTTCTTCTTAAACATTTAGGTTATGAATATTTCTTTTGTTGACTTTTGCTTTGTAGTACTGGGGAACAAACTCAGGGTCCCATGTATGCTAAGTAAGCACTCTACCACTAAGTTACCTCCACAGTTCACCCTCTTTTCAAGTATGCATTTGAATATCTCTCCAAGAAAATACTCTTTATATAATCCAAGTGCTAAATTTTGATTAAATATATTAACACACCTGAAAACACACAGATTTCATTCTTGATTTTTGCAAATAGCTCTTTCTAGGACAATGCCCACTAAAAAAATAAAATATCCCTAAAATATAAGAGTCACTGTTGTAAGTGAACTTGTCAACTTCTGGAATTGAGGGAGTAGGGAAGCATCACTTTGTGGTGTATGTGAAACCATTTATTCAACTGAATACCTCACATTCCAGTATCTCAAACAGGACACACCTGCATTTTTACTCAGTCTCTATAGACCCATTTGTTTTATGAAAAAGTTTTGAATGTGCCAGAGAAGATCTTTTGGTGCCTAGGAACCTCACTTATCTAAGTCATCTATTTCACAGCTCTTGCAGTAAAGATTTATAAGTGCCATTCTTCTTAATGTCACATCAGAGAATACGCCCTTTCAACAGCCACATTTGTGCAATTCAGAACAATGGGAGGTCTCCTTAAATGACTTTCCTGAATACATTTGGGGATACAAATTGCTCTGCATGATGAAAGAGATCGGTAATATTTCTCCATTTTTATAAAACACTGTTTCTATTTTTTTTTTACATAATTGTAACATACAAGATATGGCAAATAAAAACGGAGGCAGCTCACAATTTAGAAATATCAAGGTGCTCTCACTTGGTGTAGAAATTTTCTGTCAGATTTTTAAGAAAGGATCCCAGACTCTACAGCCTGAGGAATTAATTCTGAGAATAGAAGAGCCATTTCCACATCACTGAATTAGCAGCGCTCTCTGATATGCTCAAGAAATACTACTAGATAGCACTCAGGGCACCAAATGAATAGAACAAAATATGTTCATTTTGCTGCTACTGAATACAGAATGTTATATCTCTAATGTTTTAAAATTAGTCATTACCTTAAAATGGTCTCATTACTTTTATTCTTTGCAATGCAGAGTTTGCCCTTTAAGTAAGATCTACGAGTGAGCAAAGTCTAGTTTTGTGTGTAAATTCCATACTTTGCAGGAGCATCTGTTTTAAGATCATCCTTGCCATGCTAAATACCTCAGTAACCACCGTGTGCGTGCCAGATGGAGGTGACTGCTCTGACTCTGCGTGGTACCTGTCAGCAATCCAGCAATCTAAAGGAGTTAAATTACTCCAGCTGCTCTTCCAAATCGCCCAGAGACTGACTCTCAAATGTTAATGTTTTTGTTTGTTAATAAATAATAAAAGGGCATTTGGTCAATGAAATGATTTGACTGATTTAAAATTTCTACTAGCAAATTTCTGTCAATAATGAGTGAATCAATAACGAAGCCTTTGTTACATGCCACTATATATTTTAACTGTATTGGCTGCTATAAGCTACAAAGAAAAAATATATATGTCATTTAGGAAAAGAACATACAAGGAGAATAAGTAATGAATGATTCTAGCAGCACTATATTGTAATGGCTAATGTAATATTATAAATTGTGCTATACTAACAATTAAAGAAGAGGCCACGCTGGCCATGGTGGCAGACACCTGTAATCCTAGAACTCGGGAGGTTGAGGTAAAAGAATCACAGGTTCAAGGCCAGCCTCAGCAACTTAGTGAGACTCTCAGCAACCTAGTGAGACCCTGTTTCAAAACAAAAAGTAAAAAAGGGCTGGGGTGTAGCTTGAAGATAGAATATCTCTGGGTTCAATCCCCAGTGCCACAAAAGAAACAGAGGGAAGAATGGGGGTGCACAATATGCGAGGGCAATACAATAAAAAAGAAATTGGAAAGCTAAGACATCGCTGGGCATGGTGGCTGGTAATCCCAGTACTTGGAAGGTTGAGATAGGAGGATCACAGCCTCAGCAAGTAGTGAGACTCTCATCAACCTAGTTAGACCCTGTTTCCAAATAAGAAATAAAATTGGGCTCAGGGTGTAGCTCAAAAGTAGGATTCCTCTGAGTTCAATCCCCAATACTACAAAAAAAAAAATCTAAGACATCCAAAAAAACTGAACATGATATATATTTCATTATGAGTACAGGTATCAGGAGTCCACATTACCTTTATGTGTGTGTGTGTGTAGCACTGGGGATTCAGCCCAGGGGCATTTTACCTCCGAGCTACACCACCAGCCCTATTTTATTTCTTATTTTGAAACAGGGTCTCACTAGGTTGATGAGTCTTAATACTTGCTGGGACAGTCCTTGAACCTGCGATCCTCCTATCTCAGCTTCCCAAGTACAGGATTACAGGCATGTACCAAAATGCCTGCTTCTTTTCATTTTTATTTGGAGATAGCCTCCCACTAAACTACCCAGGCTAACCTCAAACTTGAGGTCTTCCTGACATAGCCTCCCCAGCAGCTGGGATCACAAGCTACAAACTATGCCAAAGCCAGTAGTAGAGAAAAGAGGAGTAGGGTATGGTTTCTGCCTTCCAAGATTTTTATCCTAGATGCAATAAGACACATCACTACTATCTCTAAGGAAACGAGGTTAAAATTTTCCTACTTCAGAGTTGTTAAATATTATCTTTAAAAGCTTACAGTAAGCTATGAAACAATGTTGTGATAGCAAGACTGGCTTCTTTTTGATAAATGTAGAATGGTATTCTGAGCAAAAATGATCTGATCATATTGCTGATTATCTTTTCCAACATTTGACTTTGAAAACCTTATTATTCCTTACATGTCCTAGCCAGACTATTTAATGGTGATTAAATGCAATGATTAATGGTGACTAAGTGGTGACTGCTTAATGGTGATTAAATGCAATGATGATGGTTTAGAAATTGTCTTGTAAAGTTTCCTCTACTTGGATAGAGATACACAAAAGCCTCATTTTATATTTTGAATCTATCAACCCACGAATGAGCAGTAATTGGCTTAAGCCTGAGATAGCAGGGTCACACTCGAAACTATTGTAAGAAAAGTGAATCCTGACCAGATGTTAACTAGTCTACATACCTTCTGCAATCTAAACACAGCAGTCCTCCACCTCCCTAATTTTGGTTTTACTTCTCTTGGTTTCACTTACCAACAGTCAACCATGCTCTGAAAATACTACATGGAAAATTCCAAAAGTAAACAATTCACAACTTTTTATTTATTTTTTCAGTACTGAGGATTGAACTCAGGGGCATTCTACCTCCAAGCTACACCCCCAGCCCTATTTTTGAAACAGGGTCTCACTAAATTGTGGAGTGCCTCACTAGATAGCTGAGGCTGGCCGCGAACCCAGATCCTCTGGTTTCAGCCTCCCAAATGCTGGGATTACAAGCGTTTGCCACCACACCCAGCGATTCAAAACTTTTAAATAATTTTAATTCTAATTTATTGTTATAATTGTTCTATTTTATTATTATTATTATTATTATTATTATTACCTTCTTACTCTGCCTAATTTATAACTAAATTTTATCTTAAGTATGTATGTTACATAGTATTTAATGCTAGCCATGGTGTGTTAGTCAGCTTTCAGTCCTCGTGACAGAAAACTTTCAATAAACAACATAGATGGAGGAAAGGTTTATTCTGGCTCCTGACATCAGAGATGTCAGTCCATGGTTAGCTAACTGTACTGGTTTGGGGTCTGTAATAAGAGTGAACATCATAGCAGGGTACACATGGTAGAGCAAAACTGGGAAGTAGAGAGAGAGAGGGAGGAAGGGAGGGGCAGGGGCCCTGATATATCCCTCAAGAGAGCACACACACCCCTGGTGACCTATTTCCTCCCACTAGGACTCACCTCCTAAAGTTACCACCACGTTCCCATAGCACCACCGGCTAGGGACCAAACCTTCAACACATGAGCTTTGGGGGGACATTTAAGATCCAAATGGTAACACCTCCACTCAGGGTCTTTGGCTATATATATCCTCCAAGGATGGGAGGGTCTTCTGTATGAACAGTCAACCCCTAATTTTATGCCCTGTGAAAATACAAAGTCCCCTAAAACTCTTCAGAGAATTTCCTAGAAATTTACTTTCTCTGGGTTATCACCTCTAGTTTAAGCTTCTAGAATTTTTTATTTACTTTGATTAGGGAACATCTCACCACCCTGTTCATGCATCCTGTTTAATTTCACACTACATTGACCTAGATGTGGAACTGTTTTCCTTAATTTCCCACAAACCAGTCAGTCCCATGGGTATCTATAAATGGAAAGATTTGACTGAAATTTTGGGATGTCAGAGAGTTTGTATGGCTACAACACAAATAAACCAAAATTACAAGTTGAGATGTTCCTGCTGCAAAAGTCAATCGACTATTTGTGGAAATAGGACTTCAATGTTCTGCCATGTTCTATTCAACTCTCCTCTCACTCCCTCTTCTCTCCCCTCTTGTACCCCACCAAGGTCCTGTTCATTTCAAATTCAGAGTAGGTTTCCATCTTGCTCTCTGCCAAGCCACAGAGTCTGAATTTCTTCCTTCACCCCAAAGTGTCTTAGCAGAGTATTTTCCTCAAAATGTCTATAACATCCTTAAGAAAAAGCTTGATGAACCATTAAAGTTATAAAATGTTTTTCCCTAACATATAATAATTCCCAAAGCTGTCAGAGTAGTGGAGAAAGTGGCAAGCTCATACATTTTCCCAATTGTAGAGTCAATTTACACTGCCTCTAGCAGTTTAGCATGACTTTTTTTTCTTAGTACTATGGATTAAATACAGGGACATTCTACCTCCAAGCTACACCCCAGACCTTTTTTTTATTTTTTGTTTTGAAACAGAGTCTTGCTGAGTTGCTGAGACTGGCCTTGAACCTAAGATCCTTCTGTTTCCACATCCCAAGCACTGGAATTACATGTGTGCCAATGCCAGCTTCCAAGACATATCATATATCATTCTGCCTGAAATCCCACTTCATAGAACTTTGCACACTCCACAGTAATACTTGATACATGATAGCTATTATTATTGATTATTATCCAAAGGAAATTAAATTTATTTTTGTCGAATGCATAAAATGTCCTTTATATAATCATGTTAGAAAATGCAAGGGGAAGTAATTAAAATTGTTGGAAAGTTAAATAAGATACTAATATTTGACAGGATTTTGTGGCATGGATGGAAGTCACTCTGATCAAACAAGTTCTAAGTAGAAATGGAGCAAAGTGACCCCCAGTTTTGATGGTGGGTTCAATTGTCAGATGCTCCAAGAGTCAACAGGAGATTCTCACTCCGGTGAAAGGTGAGTGAAAGACCAGAGAGGACACAATTTTAATGAATACCTGGTCCTATAGGTTCATAGCAACTCCAGTGCATTCTTCCTTCTAACCAAGATTACCCTACTTTAAAACACCTGTCATGAATTCTGTGGCTTTAGCTTCAATTACAAGGAAAATTTAATTCCAAATTTATCTTCCCTGTTAATAATTGGCTTAGCCAAAGATTTATATGAAAATAATGGCCTTTGCATCAAATGCAATGATCTTTAAATTTAATGTTTATTTTTTAAACTCTGTATATTTGCTTGCAATATTGCAGCAGCTTTTCTAAACCAAAGATTCTTAACTATTTGGAGAATCCTGATAATTCCCTCATATGCTTTAATCACAATGTCCATGTACATGTTTTTATTTAATTATTGACAAAGTTTGTTGCCTAAACACCAGCAGTTTCTATCCTGGAGCTCAGGCTAGAGATATTTGTGTATATGTATATGGAATTCATGCGTATGGATGGATATGCGTATATGTGTATGATGTGGGTGCGTATGTATGGATATTTGTATGTGATATTTGTGTACGTGTATGATATGTGTGTGGATGGATCTGTGTATAGGTGTATGGTGTGTGTGTATGGATGGTTAGGTGTATGTGATATTTATGTATTTGTGTATGGTGTGCATGTGTATGTATATATTTGTGTATATGTGTATGATGTGGGTGTGTATGTATATGTATGTGATATTTGTGTATATATGTATGATGTATGGATGGATGGATTTGTGTATATGTGTATGGTGTGCATATATATGTATGGATTTGTGTACATGTGTATGATGTGTGTGTATGGATGGATATATGAATGTGATATTTGTGTATATGTGTATGTATGAATTTGTGTGTGTATATGTGATCTGTGTATATGTACAGATGTGTGTGTATGATGTGGGTGTGTATGGATGGATATGTATATTTGATATTTGTGTACACGTGTATGATGTGTGTGTATGGATGGATTTGTGTGTGTGTGTTCTTGATTATGAGTATGTGATATTTGTGTGTATGCCATAGGATGTGCTCCAGTGAAAGACAAGCAAGACAGTCTTCATGGTCTTAGGGCTAGGAATAGTTCATATTCCCACCAGCCAGAGTGGAATACCTCATAATTTATAGCACTGGGCATAGGACTCAAAAGTTTACTACCTCAGTAGTAGGACAAAATTACCCAAAGACTAAATATTACTCTGGTTCCATCTTAAAAAACTGAAAAGCAATACCACAAAGGAACAGACTTTATCCAAGAACAAAGCTCATTTAGAAATGCAAAAATACCCAATAGCTAATTAAAGTAAACTTTACAATATCTGGCATCTATATAGAACTTGCTAGATATGCAAAGAGGCAGGAAAATATAGTCTATAATGAGAAAAATAAACCGAAGAAGGAGTTCTAAGATGACACAGATGATAGAATTAATAGGGGGGGAAACTTATCAAAAGCATCCTTGCCTGTTTTCCATATGTTAAGGATGATGAAGAAAAGCACAAATATATTAACTAGAGAAGATATGTTCAGAGTCTCCAAAATGAACATCTACCTAGAGATGAACAATAAAATGTCTGAGATGAAAAATAAACTGAATAAGAATAAAAGCAGACTACATATCTCAGGAGAAAAGATTAATGAAACTGAAGTCATTGAAATATATATTATAGTAAGGAAAAGACTAACAAAGAATAAAACATCAATTAGCTGTGGAATAAATTCAAGCAGCTTAATACACAGAATGAGTAACCTTATTCAAAATTCTGTTTCTGATTTGACTTTTTTTGAGATTTTGGGATATTTTCAAATATTTAAAGAGATGTCTTGGGTTGGGGCCCAAATCTAAACATGAACTTCACTTATGGTTCACATACACCTTATCCACATAACCAGAAGGTAACAACATACAATATTTTTATTGTATCCACTTTTTTGTTGCATCCATCATAGGATGTTGGTGTGAAATCTCCCACCTGTGGCATCACTTGGCACTTAAAAAGATTTCAACTTTGGAGCATTTTGGATTTTAGATTTTCAGATTTTAGGT
This sequence comes from Graphiurus murinus, assembly GCA_004027655.1. Lineage (NCBI taxonomy): Eukaryota > Metazoa > Chordata > Mammalia > Rodentia > Gliridae > Graphiurus > Graphiurus murinus. The sequence goes on from PVLC010031046.1 coordinate 14,049, forward strand.
GCTCACTTGTATTTGATATTGGAGTCCTCAAAAGAATGGAAAGGGAGGAGAGATGAAAAACAAAATTTGGATGAACAATAGCCAAGTTTTTTTTTAATCCAATGAAAATTGTAAGCCTACAGATACATTAAGGTTAATGAATATCAAACATAAAAATATGGTGAAAAGCCACTTCTGGGTATCTACCCAAAAGAATGGAAACCAAACTATCAGACTGACGCATGTGTATCTATCTATGTTTATAGCTGCACAATTCACAATTGCCAAACTATGGAAACAGCCAAGATGTCCATCAACAGATGAATGGATTACAAAACTATGGGATATGTACACAATGGAACTTTACTCAGCCATAAAGAAGAACAAAATCCTTTGCCCATTTTTTGATTGGGTTATTTGCTTTCTTAGCTGTGATTTTCTTGAGTTCTTTGTATATCCTAGATATTAGACCTCTGTCCGAAGAGTAACTGGCAAAAATTTTCTCCCACTCTGTAGGCTTTCTATTTAGGTTCTTGATAGTTTCCTTTGCTGCACATAGTTTCCTTTGCTCTTCAGTTTAATGCAATCCCATGTATTGATCTTCCTGAGGGTTGCTTGTGCTTTGGAGGTCTTGTTGAGAAAGTTTTGACCTGTGCCTATGTGTTGAAGTGTTGGGCCAATGCCCTCTTCAAGTAGGTGCAAGGTCTCTGGCCTAACTTCCAGGTCTTTGATCCACCTTGAGTTGACTCGTGTGCAGGGTGAGAAAGTGGGGTTTATTTCCATTTTCCTGCATATGGTTAACCAGTTTTGCCAACACCATTTGTTAAAGAGGCTATCCTTTTTCCAGTGTATATTTTTGGCTCCTTTGTCAAAAATCAGTTGACTGTAAGTCTGAGTCTGTTTCTGAGTCTTCTATTCTGCCCCATTGGTCTGTGTATCTGTTTTTGTGCCAATATCATGCTGTTTTTATTACTGTGGCTTTGTAGTAGAGTTTGAAGTCAGGTATTGTGATACCTCCTGCATGGTTCTTGTTGCTAAGAACTACTTTGGCTATCCTGGACTTTTTGTTGTTCCAAATGAATTTGAGGACTGATTTTTCTATGTCTGTGAGGAGTGCCCTTGGTAATTTCATGGGTATTGCATTGAATCTGTAGATCAGTTTGGGGAGGATGGCCATTTTGATGATATTTATTCTGCCTATCCAAGAGCATGGTAGATCCTTCCATCTCCTAAGGTCTTCATCGATTTCTTTCTTCAACTTTTTGTAGTTTTCCTTGTAGAGGTCTTTTACCTACTTGGTTAGGTTTATCCCTAAGTATTTTATTTTTCGGGGTGCTATTGTGAGTGGAATTGTTTTCTGGATTTCTTTTTCAGTGGATTTATTGTTGGCATACAGGAAAGCTTCTGATTTTTTAAGATTGATTTTGTATCCAGACACTTTGCTGAATTTGTTGATCAGTTCTATAAGTTTTTTGGTTGAGTTTATTGGGTCTTCTAAGTATAATATCATGTCGTCTGGGCAAAGGATCTAAACAGACACTTCACAAAAGAAGAAATACAAATGGCCAATAAATGTATGAAGAAATGTTCCACATCATTAGCAATCAGAGAGATGCAAATCAAAACTACCTTGAGATTTCACCTAACTCCAATCAGAATGGCAATCATAAAAAACACGAACAACAATAACTGCTGGCGAGGATGTGGAGAAATGGGAACTCTAATACACTGTTGGTGGGATTGCAAACTAGTGCAACCACTTTGGAAAACAGTATGGAGGATCCTCAGATGTATGGGAATGAACCTACCATATGATCCAGCAATATCACTTCTGGGTATCTACCCAAAAGAATGGAAACCAAACTATCAGACTGATATATGTGTATCTATGTTTATAGCTGCACAATTCACAATAGCCATACTATGGAAGTAGCCAAGATGTCCAACCACAGATGAATGGATTACAAAACTATGGGATATGTACACAATGGAATTTTACTCAGCCATAAAGAAGAACAAAATCATGTTATTTGCAGGAAAATGGATGCAACTGGAAAACATTATGTTAAGTGAGATTAGCCAGTCACAAAGAGTAAAGAAGCATATGTTCTCCCTAATATGTGGATGCTAGGGAGATGATGGGGCATAAGAGGGTCTCCAGATGAAAAAAGAGAGACCCTCAAAAGCAAAGAAGTTGATTTAACCAAAGGGGTTGCGGGGGGCACACTAATGTATATCAAGGTTACTCACTAAACTGAACTTGAGAGGGAGGGAGGGCGAGGGAGCAAGGTGGGAATTTGGGGAAGGGGTCAAATGAGAATTGTGAGCACATATATCATTATCAGTTTGTACCTAACAAAGATGTATGCTTACAATATATGAATAAAAATTAAAATAAAAAAGAAGAAAAAAATCATGTTATTTGCAGGGAAATGGATGCAACTGGAAAACATTATGTTAAGTGAGATTAGTCCGTCACAAAGAGTAAAAAAGCATATGTTCTCCCTAATATGTGAATGCTAGGGAGAAGATGGGGCATAAGAGGGATTCCAGATGAAAAAGAAGAAAGCCTCGATAAGCAAAGAAGTTGACTTAAATGAAGGGGATGGATGGGGCAGGGGGAGGGGGGGAGAGACACCTGAACGCACATGATGTACTTTCACAAATATATCAAAGTCAATCACTAAACTGAACTTGAGAAGGAAGGAGGGCGAAGGAGTCGGGTCAGAATTGGGAAAGGGGTTAAATGAGAAATATGTGCATATATGCCTTTATCAGCTTGTACCTAAAAAAGATGTATGATTACAATGCACCAATTAATTTAAAAAAATGTGAAAAGTATAAAATGTGCATTTTAATTAAATTGCTCAAACTAATGATAAAGAAGAAATTCTTAAAATAAGCCAGAGAAGGATGAACACATTGTATATTGTGGAAGCTCAAGCTACACCACCCCAAAATATGACTACAGGAGACCAGAATATGCCACCCCAAATCTTGGCATATTAATGGCTTTGAGTTAAAGATACTAAGAACCAGCCAACCTGGATGGAGTTGTTAACAACTCCCCCACAATTGGCTCCATACAAGTTTTCTCTCAGATGTATTCTCATCAGCCTCATCCACTTTAGCAGACATAAAGCAGAAAAATACCTAGAAGAAATATTTAAAATGCATTATTAATAAATAATGACCAGAGGTTTTTCTCTTAGTAAATTATCATAAAGTTTTCTGAGGCCGATTGAAAAGCCACATGTGAGGAGCTTTACATATTTCTACCTATGGCTATTTTGTGATCAATTACAATAACATTATATACCTCGTTTCTGCTGCAATATATTCAATTACGTAGTTAACATTTCCTGCTAACCTTTTCAAATACAGGAAAGCAAATTCCACCTAACTGATTGCTATGTTTGTCTAATGCATATGTTACTCTCGTTATCTTTGATTCAAGTGGACACTTACTTTCTTTAGTTACATAGCTGTGTAACCAGTTATTTACCTGATTTGTAGATGCATTTAAACTCCTGTGCCTCAGGGGATTGATTCATACATATTGTTGTCATTATAATTTCTCTGAACAATTTATCTCTCCCAACAGTCTCATAAAGTGGGTTGGTATAACATTACCCCGTTTTATAGGAACCTGGAGACAGCACCACTCTGTTTCCAGGTGAATTCATGCCAGCCAGTCAGAACAGTTGTCTCAGCCCATGCGGTTCTCATCTATTGTGTAACTCAGACCTACCCCACCTCCCAAGGGAGCCGCAATTTGGAGAACTGCTATGGCAAAGATTTGAGAAGGTAGATGAAAAGTATTTATAATTCAAGTCTTTAATAATTAGCAGTACTGAATAACTATAATACCACTGAGCACACAAGAACTTCAAAAAGGTTTTTCTTTCATAATTAAGATGTGTTTTCATGGAGGTAGGAGAAATTTAAAGAATATAGATGTCTTCATATGTGGTTTGAATTTTTAGGAGTAGTTCTGTTTTATTTGGCATAAGTGATGGACTTGAAGAGAGACACAGAGCCTGATGTGCAAAGCATGCCTCTGTTTCAGTTAGGAACATTTGGAAGAGCAAATAGTAAGCATTGGGACGTTAGGGAACAATCATTGTAAAATGACCAAAAGCTGAGTGAAGAACAAGTTGGTCAGCTGATTGTTTTCTCTATAGACACAAATTTTTGTTCTCTGTTGATTTTTGTTTGAATAGGCTAGTGATACTAATATTATTTAGTATATGATTATCCTAAGAAATGAGAAATGATTCTAAAATTACTGGTGGTATGAAATCCACTTCAGTTTATGAAAATTATAAAAGTCGACCAAGTTTATGTAAAACTATCTTACATATTTTCAGACCTAATCTAGTCTCTCTGTTCTATTAGTTCTGCCTCCACTCCCCCTGCTCCAGCCCTGAGGAAAGCAAAATCTTTGATGATCCTTTCATAGGTCCAGTTCACCATAAGTCAGGTCCTAGAGATACTAAAGGGGCAGGGCAGAGTCTCTGCAGCCCAGAATCACCAGAGATTTGGTTTTCACGCCCCTCCCAACAAGTGCATGAACACGGTCACACCCAGCCAAATTCTCTACTAGCCAGAGGGCAGAGATTTTAGTCCAAACCACTGGATGAGCTATTTTTTCACAAAGCACACCCAGATCTTTACTATTCTTCCCCAACAGGCATAGCTACAGCCAAGCTAATATTTAAGTTCTGTTCTAGCACACATTTACACAAAATTATTCTGCCTCACTGAGGTTGACCCAGTTAGAAGTTCCAGTTAGTCAAAGAGTAGGCAACAGTTTTCAGACAACCAGGCCAAAATAGGTCTATAAAATTTAAGTATGTTTTATATAAGTATCTCTAAAATATTTATGAATAAAAGTAACTTAAAGATTACCATCT
>PVLC010031047.1:0-19066 GCA_004027655.1 Graphiurus murinus
TTTTTGCGGGTCTGGGGATTGAACTCAGGGGCATTCTACCTCCGAGCTACACCCCCAGCCCTATTTTTTATTCTTTATTTTGAAACCGAGTCTCACTAATCGGCCGGCTTTTTTAATAAAGAAAAAAATTGCAAAATAAGCTGGCCGTGGTGGTGCGCGATTGTAATCCCAGTACTTGGGAGGCTGAGACCGGAGGATCCAGGTTCGAGGCCAGCCTCAGCTACTTAGTGAGGCCCTCCGCAACTTAGTGAGATCCTGTTTCAAAATAAAGAATAAAAAATAGGACTGGGGGTGTAGCTTGGAGGTAGAATGCCCCTGAGTTCAATCCCCAGTACCACAAGAAAAAAATTTTTTTTCAAAATAAATTTGCATGAATTTATATCTATATGTGAACCTACATATTTTAAAAATTTAGCCTGAAATTGTATACTTCTTATCTTGCTATAATAACAGGATTGGTTTTATTTATTTATTTTTTTTTTTTGCGGTACTGGGGATTGAACTCGGGCATTCTACCTCCGAGCTATACCCTCAGCCCTATTTTTTATTCTTTATTTTGAAACCAAGTCTCACTAAGTTGCGGAGTGCCTCACTAGGTAGCTGAGGCTGACCTCGAACCCGGATCCTCCAGTCTCAGCCTCTCGAATGCTGGGATTACAAGTGTGCGCCACCACGCCCAGCTAACAGGATTGGTTTTATTTTTTTATTTTTTTTCAGGATTGGTTTTAAATAGTTGATAAGTAGTTTGGTGATATGAATTCAATATATAAATGATTCGTAAATTTTGCCATACTGGGATTGAGTTATTTTACAAAGTGCAAACCACTGTTTTCATTTTTCAACCTTGTTCCAAGAAAGACTTGAGATAGTGTTGAGACTAAAAGATAATGTTAACTTTAATTGTGTGGTCTAATTACCTTTGAGTTTTGTACCTTGTTCCATTAGGAGGCTGATCATGTTCTTTTTTGACAGCTAGATTGGCAGAGATGTACTTTTGGGAAAAGGGCTTTTTTTTTTTTTTTTTTGGCGCAGTATTGGGGACTGAACCCAGGGGCATCCTGCCTCTGAGCTACATCCCCAGCCCTATTTTTATTCTTTATTTTGAAACAGGGTCTCCCTAAGTTGCAGAGTGCCTCACTAGGTAGTTGAGGCTGGCCGCGATCCCGGATCCTCCGGTCTCAGCCTCCCAAATGCTGGGATTACAAGCGTGCGCCACCATGCCTGGCAAAGGGCTCTTTTAAATTCTTGTTTTCTCTGCTATGCCTATTCCTAGTTCCTGCATAGCTCTGAACCCAAGAACACTGGAACAGTTATTACTGCTGAGTTCTTACCTTGTTCGTTCTTTCTTATTTGTTCTGAGAATCGATTCTAGGGCTATTCTACCTCTGAGTACACCTCCATCCCTTTTTATTTTTTATTTTGAAACAGAATCTTGCTAAATTACCTCATGTTGGCATCGAACCTGCTCAGCCTCCCAATTACTAGGATTACAGGTGTGCACCGTTGTGCCTGGCTAACTTATACTCTTTTTGTGTGTGTGGTGCAACTGGGGATTGAACCCAGGTCCCCACACATTCTAGGAAAGTGCTCTATTACTGAGCTTTATCCTCAGCCCTTTTTTTATTTTGAGACAAAGTCTCAGTAAGTAGTTCAAGCTGGCCCTGACCTTGTGATCCTCCTGTCTCAGCCTCCCAAGCATAGTTGGATTATAGGCATGTCCTACCATGCACTACGTGCACATGCCCTTTTGCTGGTCCTTAGAATGCTGGAGGTGGGGATAATTAACTTCCTGTTATGGGCTCCTCAGGAAGGCAGGATGCTCTGTATTTGTTACTTTATTTAATCTCTCAAAATGAGAGATGATGGCTATCCCCAGTTTATAGGGGAGAAACCCAAAGTCTAAAGAAAGTAAGTGACTTTGTTTCATAGCCACATAACTCGTAAGTCAGGTAGAACAGAACGTAGATCCAGATTTGTCTGTTTTCTAGAAATAAGAGTCAAAGCGTAAGTGGTCCCCGTGATTTGTTAGGAAGCCAAATGTAAGCCGAGTATGGTGGCACATGACTGTAATCCCAGTATTTAGGAGGCTAAGGCAGGAGGATCGCAGGTTTGCAGTCAGCCTCAGCAACTTAGTGAGTCTTTCTGCAATTTAATGAGACCCTGTTTCAAAATAAAAATAAAATAGGGCTGAGGGTATAGCTCAAAGGTAGAACACTCCTGAGTTTAATCCCCAGTACTACACACACACACACACACAGAAGCCAAATGTAGCGATTTTCTCAACAATACCAGTACTAGACAATTGCCAATTAATATTCTCACTATAAAAATTTCCCCCTAATTTTCATATTTATCAGGGTTACAGAGTTATAGAAGAGAAACTTCCAGTTATCAGATCAGAAGAAGAAAAAGTCAGATTTGAAAGGCAAAAAGCTTGGTGCTGCTCAACCTTGCCAGAGCCTGCTATATGTGGGATCAGTCGAATATGGGTATTCAGCATGATGCGTCGGAAGAAAATAGCTTCTCGCATGATTGAATGCTTAAGGTAACTTCAATGTAGCTCTTCAAATATCTTGACATAGTTGAAGATTTAAGATGAGTTATAAATATTGTCATTTAAGCTAATCAGCTTAAATCATTATTTATAACTTTTGCACAACATGAGTATATGTATGGCTAAGCATATTTTGTGGGAAATTAATCTGAGAAGAAAAAAAAACACTAGGTTAAATATTTGTTTTGTTGTGTTTTTTTGTTTTTTTTTTTTTTTTTGCGGGTCTGGGGATTGAACTCAGGGGCATTCAACCTCCGTGCTACACCCCCAGCCCTATTTTTTATTCTTTATTTTGAAACCGAGTCTCACTAAGTTGTGGAGTTCCTCACTAGGTAGCTGAGGCTGGCCTCGAACTCGGATCCTCCGGTCTCAGCCTCCTGAATGCTGGGATTACAAGCGTGCGCCACCACGCCCGGCTTTGTTTTGTTGTGTTTTTGTGTATGGATGCTACTGGGGATTGAACTCAAGGGCATTCTACCTCTGAGCTATATGCTCAGCTCCATTTTATATTTATTTATTTATTTATTTATTTATTGGTGGTACTGGGGATTGAAACCAGAGCATTCTATCTCTGAACTACACCCCTAGCCCTATTTTATTTTGAAACAGGGTCTTGCTAGGTTGTTGAGTCTCACTACTTGCTAAGGGCCATCCTCGAACCTGTGATCCCCCTCTCTTAGCAGCATTCCAAGTACTGAGATTACAGTGTGCTTCACCACGCCCAGCTCCATTTTATCTTTTATTTTGAAACTGCCTTGCTGAGGCTGGTTTTGAACATGTGATCCTCTTGTCTCGGGCTCCCAAGTACTGGGATTACAGGCATGTGCTACCATGCTCAGCTTAGATTGAATATTATTAAACCATTTTTACTTTATTTGTAACTGTTATATCAGGGCAATATAACTTACTCACTTCAATCTCTGTTTAATATGGAGTTTTGTTTTTTTTTTTTTTTTTTTGCAGTACTGAGGAGTGAACTCGGGGGCATTCTACCTCCGATCTACACCCCCAGCCCTATTTTTTATTCTTTATTTTGAAACCGAGTCTCACTAAGTTGCGGAGTGCCTCACTAGGTAGCTGAGGCTGACCTCGAACCCAGATCCTCCAGTTTCAGCCTCTCAAATGCTTGGATTACAAGCGTGAGCCACCATGCCCAGCTTGGAGTTTTTTTGAAAAAAAATTTTTTGTGGTACTGGAGATTAAGCCCAGGGGCATTCTACCTCTGAGCTACACCTCAATCCTATTTCATTTTTATTTTTGGATCAGGGTCTCACTAAATTGCAGAGGCCATCACTAAGTTGATGAGACTGGCCTTGAACTCAGCCTCCCAAGCCTTGAGATTACAAGCATGTGCCACCACACCCAGCTTACGTTTATTTTATTAGTGAGTAGTGATTCAGAAGAGCTTAAATCTACCTGCTCTATTCATGACAACAGGCAGGTCTGTTTTTAGCTCTTTCAGAACTAAACCTGGAAAATGAACTGATTAAATAAGTCATAGTCCTAAAGGAGGCCCCTTTTTGAAATCTTGTAGCAACAATAAGTAGCTTTAGTTTATAAAAATAAATTAATTAATAAAGTACTATGGTAGTTATATTTATCCTGTATGATGGCAAAGAATTCCCTATTAAAACACATTTTCATTTATAGCTCTTTCTTATATGGTCTTTCTATTATTAGTGTTCAGCATTCCTTGTAAAGATTACAATGATGACAGTATGAAATTCTACTAGCATGATACATTGTGGTTAAATAAATGTTAACTCCTGCCCTCCCCCCCCCCCTCCCCCCGCCCCCGATTTTTTTTTTTTAAGCTAGGGATTGAACCTAGAAGGATTCTACAAGCTACACCCCACCCGTTTTACTTTGAAACAATCTCGCTAACTTGCTGAGGCTATTAACTAGCTGGCTAGTATTGAGCCATACTTGGCCCTTTTTTTGTGGGTCTTTGGTACTGAGGATTGAACCCAGAAGAATTCTACCTCTGACCTATACCCCTAGCCCTATATTATTCATTTTTTAATTTTGCATCTATTTATTTGTGTATGTATGTACAGAGGACCTCTGAGCCAACCTTCAGCCCTGTTTTAGTTTTTATTTTTGAAACAGGGTCTTGCTGAGTTTCTGAGGCTGACCTCAAACCGGCACTCCTCCTGTGTCTGTCTTTTAAGTACAGGGATTACAGGCATGTGCCAGCAAAAGTGGCTTTGGGGGGTGGTACTGGGAACTGAACCCGGGGGTGTTCTACCTCTGAGCTACACTCCAGCCCTATTATTTTATTATTTTATGTTTAAACAGAGTCTCACTAAAGTTGCACAGGACCTTAGCAAATTGCTGAGTCTGGCCATGAACCTGTGATCCTCCTGTCTCAGCCTCTCAAGTACTAGGATTACATGCATGCTCCACCATGCCTGGCCCTCAATCTCTCTCTTTTTTTTTTTTTTTTGCGATACTGGGGGTTGAACACAGGGACATTCTACTTCTGAGCTATACCCCCAGCCCTATTTTATTTTCTTTATTTTGAAACAGGGTCTTAACTGAGTTCCAGAGGGCCTCACTAAATTGCTGAGGCTGGTCATGAACCTGCGATCCTTCTGTCTCAGCCTCCCAAGTACTGGGATTACAAGTGTGTGCCACCATACCCAACTGGTCTTGCACTTCTTTTGTTAAATATATTACTGAGTACTTTATTCTTTGTTATTATACATGGAAGTTTTTCTACATTTTATTTTTGGTTGTTTATTACAATTGAAATTTCTTTTTTGTGGTACTGGGGAGTAAGCCCAGGGGCATTCTACCTTCGAGCTGCACTCCAGCCCTATTTTATTTTTATTTTGAAATGGTCTTGCTAAGTTGTTGAGGCTGGTCCCAAACCTGCGATCCTCCTGTCTCAGCCTCCCAAGTACTGGGATTACAGTCGTGTGCCACCAAGACCCGCATTACATTGAATATCATTCTTAAATATGCAATCTTGCTTTGATTAGATCTTACATAGATTTTTTTGTGAATTTTTTATGATTTTCTGTATACAAGATCATGTTATCTGCAATACAAAAGAGATAATTTTCTTTCTTTCCAAGATGGATGCTTTTTATTTCTTTTCCTCACCCAATTGTCTTGCTAGAATCTCTGGTATAGTAATATTTGAGAAGCAAGAGTAACCTTATCTTGATCCTGATCTTTAAAGAATAGTTTTCAATCTTCAGCTCTGATGTTTCTTGATGCCCTTGATGATTATGTTAAAGAATTTCCTTCCTAGCCGGGCGTGGTGGCGCACGCTTGTAATCCCAGCATTCGGGAGGCTGAGACCGGAGGATCTGGGTTCGAGGCCAGCCTCAGCTACCTAAGTGAGGCACTCTGGAACTTAGTGAGACTCGGTTTCAAAATAAAGAATAAAAAATAGGGCTGGGGGTGTAGCTCAGAGGTAGAATGCCCCTGAGTTCAATCCCCAGAACCAAAAAAAAAAAAAAAAAAGAATTTCCTTCTTGTCTTAGTTGTTGAGTATTTTTATCATAAAAAGTTGTTAGGTATATGTTTTTACATTTTGCTCTTATTTAAAAAATATAACGTGGTGCACTCTTGTAATCTTAGTACGTGGGAGGCTGACACAGGAGGATTGCAGGTTCGCAGCTGGCCTCACTACTTAGTGAGGCTCTCCACAAGTTAGTGAGACCCTCTTTCAAAATAAAGAATAAAAAATATGGCTGGGGGTGTAGCTCAAGGTAGAATGCTCCTGGGTTCAATACCCAGTACTAGGGGGAAAAATATATATATATATATATATATATATATATATATATATATATATATATATATACACACACACACACACATATATATAATATATCCTCAAATTATTGATTTTTTTTAAATGAACAGTTATTTCAACAGTCTTCAATAATTTGTAATTATCCAGAAAGTCTTCTTAGTGAAAATGAATTTGACAGGTTTTTCTTTTTCTTTTTTTTTTTTTTTTTTTGCGGTACTGGGGACTGAACCCAGGGGCATTCTACCTCCAAGCTACACTCCCAGCCCTATTTTTTATTCTTTCTTTTTTTTATTTTCGGTACTGGGGGTTGAACTCAGGGGCATTCTACCTCTGAACTATACCCCCAGCCCAATTTTTTATTCTTTATTTTGAAACCGACCCTCACTAGGTAGGTGAGGCTAACTGCGAACCTGGATCCTCCGGTCTCAGCCTCCCAAATGCTGGGGTTACAAGCGTGTGCCACCACGCCTGGCTTATTCTTTATTTTGAAACAGAGTTTTACTAACTAATGTGTTACTGAGAAATGTGTGCATGGATGTCTTTACCTATACTAGCTTGTACCTAACAAAGATGTGTAACTACAGTGCACCAAATAAAAAAATAAAAAATAAAAAAAAAAAAGAAGAGGACAAGGTGGTTGTCTCACCTGCCTGGGAAGTCTCCTGAGGAAAAAAAAAAAAAAAGAAACAGAGTTTTACTAAGTTGCAAAGGGCCTCACTAAGTAGCTGAGACTGGCCGCAAACCCGGATCCTCCTGTCTCAGCCTCCCAAGTACTGGGATTACAGGCGTGTGCCACCACGCCAAACTAGGTATATCTTATTTTAAGATTAGAAATAATATTTTTCTAAACTTTCCACATCACCCATGCCTTTTCTTTCTTTTTTTTTTTTTTTTTTTTTTTTTAACAGGAGTAACTTTATATATGGCTCATATTTGAGTAAAGAAGAAATTGCTTTCTCAGATCCCACTCCCGATGGAAAACTGTTTGCAACGCAGTACTGTGGCACTGGTCAGTTTCTGGTATACAATTTCATTAATGGACAGAACACCACTTAGAACAGCTCTTGCTCCAGTGCCAGGGACGGCCGCGGAAGATCGTGGATCGGTTGCTGACTTGAACCAGGAACTAGGGCCATTTTTATTACAATGAACTCAGGACTGGCAACAGCCTCATGGTTGTTCCATTTTCATAAAATTGGAAACAATGCAGTAATAGCTTATTATTGTTTTGTTTTTTAAAGAAGATATTTTATTATCTTTTACAGAAGTTTATGATTGATGTATTTTATCTATAGTTATTTAGACATGTTTACATGCAGCAGATACTTGTTCATAGTGGACTAAAACTAAAGCAAGGACCGTGGTCTCTGATGAGTATATTCTGAAGTTCTCGATGCGGAGATATACCAGTGTAGCGCCGTACTGTATTTTTTTATATTGGTCTGCTGATACCAGTTATAGGTTTAAAGACTGTATTTCACAGAGTGGAAACCAGTGTTTTTGACTTACTCTTTAAGGAGGTTGCAGTATTACGTGTTTAGGAATCTGAAGCTAATTTTTAAAAGGCCTAAAGTATACTTTCAAGAAACCTCTGCAGAAAAGGAAAGTTCCAGATAAGCAGGAAGAGTTTGGGATGGTGAGCTCTTTTCTTCCATTTCTCTTTCCTGTCCTTGATGGCAGGAAGAGGTGGAAGGGGTAAGATTTGAGGCTTTCCTACTTCGAGAGTTACAGGAGGCCAGAATTATGAAGGATGCCCTCTAAGTTCATGATTTCATTCTGGTTTTACTTTTGTGGGGGAGGGTCCTGGGGGTTGAATTCAGGGGTGTTCTACCGCCGAGCTACACCCTCAGTCCTCTTATTTTTTCTTTTGAAACAGGGTCTTGCTAAATTGCAGGGGGTTTCACTTAGTTGCTGAGGCTGGCCTCAAACGTGCAATCCTCCTGTCTCAGCCTCCCGAGTACTGGGATTACAGGCATGTACCACCATGCCCGGCTCTGGTTTCACTTTTTAAAAAAATAAATGGCAACATGGCACACGTGGGCTGTAAACACATTTCACAGAGGTTCATTTAAAAACAATGGAAAGGTTGAAAGCTAAATATGGATGACTTGGTATCTGCTTTGTTATTCCTCAGAATACTGCACTGAGTATATGCCCTCATTTCTGGACTTCATTTTCATACTTGTCTATCCTTCATAGTACCCTCTACTTTTAAAGGGTTTATATGTTGAAAAACTGCTGTGGCCTTTTATGACCTGTATATAATGTAGAATAAAATAATAAATACTTGCTAGCTTTTTCTAAGCAGTAAATGTGCTACAATAATGTTGTTTGGTTATTTGTGCTTTTTCAGAGTTTCTTAGGTTTGAGACTTTAAAATATGATTAAAACACTGGGTTCTTAAAGGTAGTTTTCATCAGTTTCCCAAAGGATTATTATGTCAGCAGTAACTTAGCTGGACTTATATTCAAAAGGCAGAATCCTTTCTGATGATTTAGTAACATTTCATTCTTGGGGGGATGAGTACTAGGAATTGAGCCCAGGGGCATTTTACCTCCAAGTTACACCCCCAGCCCTATTTTATCTTTATTTTGAAACAGGGACTCACTAGATTGATGAGAGTCTCCCTATCTGCTAAGACTGTCCAGAATCTGTGATCCTCCTGTCTCAGCCTCCCATGTACTGGGATTACAGGCATGTGCCACCATGCCTGGCTAACATTGCACTCTTCTGATCATTAAAAAACTAAAGAACCACAGCTCAAGAATCAAGAACCACTATGGTTCCACTTATTTTTATGAGCCCAAATTATATTTCCATTGAAAGTTAACAGTCAAGGGTACATTTTATCTCTCTACAGATTAATGCTTTTTTTTTTTTTTTTTTTTTGGCAGTACTGGGGATTGAACCCAGGGGCATTCTACCCCAGAGCTAAACCCCCAGCCCTAGTTTTTATTCTTATTTTGAAACAGGGTCTCACTAAGTTGCTGAGGGCCTCACTAAGTAGCTGAGGCTGGCTGCGAACCCGGATCCTCCGGTCTTAGCCTCTCAACTACTGGGATTATAAACATGTACCACCACACCTGGCTGCTTTCATTATTAATAGAGTGGTATAAGACCTGGTATTTCTGTGTGTGTGTGTGTGTGTGTGTGTGTGTGTGTGTGTGTGTGTGTGTGTTACTAGGGATTGAACACTGGGACATTGTACCTCTGAGATAACACCCCCAACCCTTTTTATTTTGCAACAGGGTCTTGCTAAGTTGATGAAATTTCTACTTGTTGAGCCTGTCCTCAAACCTAGGATCTTCTGTCTCAGCCTCCCAAATACTGGGCTTACAATTGTGGGCCAGCACGCCTGGCTGACCCTGTACTTTATGTATGGGTAGAATGGTAAGACCATGTAAATATATCCCTCTGGCTTATCATGATGGTCTGGCTTTGACACTGCTATTTTCCTTTGGGGTTGAGACTCTTCTGGTCATCCCTAATCTCATTGTTTGACAGTCCCATTAGTTTTTAAAAACAATGAAATTTTGGGGTACAGTGTAGGCTCTAGTCATTGGTTAACTTCATAACACATGTCCCGTTTCCATATGAGCCACAGTGTAACACTTTTGATGGGCAAGCCACACTGGTAGTTTTAAGGATACCTACAGGTAGAGACGGATATATTGAGCCAGGCGTGGTGGCACACGCTTGTAATCCCAGTATTTGGGAGGCTGAGACAGGAGGATCGCAGGCTCATGAACAACCTCAGCTACTTACTGAGGCTCTCTGAACTTAGTGAGACCCTGTTTCAAAATAAAGAATAAAAAAATAGGGCTGGGGATGTAGCTTATAGGTAGAATGCCCCGAGTTTCAATCCTCAGTACCACAAAAAATAAATAAATAATTTACTGAAAAAAGTTTGTTTATATTGAAAACTCAGCCACTCAAATTTTATTATATAGGTAGTATTCTAAATAGTATTAGTAAGACCTAACATTTTAGTATTTGCTATATCAGACCCAGTATTTAATGTTGCATCATTTTATTTATGTATTTAATTTTTGTGGTACTGGAGGTTGACTCCAAGGGCATTTTCCCTCTGAGCTATATTCCCAGCCCTATTTTATTTAATTAATTAATTAACTTATTAATTAATTTATTTATTTATTTTGCAGTACTGGGGATTGAACCCAGGGGCATTCTACCTCTGTGCTACACCTCCAGCCTTTTTTTTTTTTTGGCGGTACTGGGGATTGAACTTAGGGGCATTCTACCTCCGAGCTATACCCCCAGCCCTATTTTTTATTCTTTATTTTGAAACCGAGTCTCACTAAGTTGCGGAGTGCCTCACTAGGTAGCTGAGGCTGGCCACAAACCCGGATCCTCCGGTCTCAGCCTCCCGAATGCTGGGATTACAAGCGTGCGCCACCACGCCCGGCTTCCAGCCTTATTTTTATTCTTTAATTTTGAAACAGGGTCTCACTAAGTTGTAGAGGGCCTCACTAAGTAGCTGAGGCTGGCCATGAACCTGCAATCCTCCTGTCTCAGCCTCCCAAGTACTGGGGTTACAAGTGTGCGCCACCATACCTGGCTATTTTATTTTTTATTTTGCAGCTTGCAGGGGGCCTCACTAAGTTGAGGCTGGCTGTGAACACGCGATCCTCCTGTCTCGGCCTCCCAAGTACCACCACACTCAGGTACATCTCTTACATGAAGTAGGGTTTATAAGAGAAGAATCTGGAATTTCAAAGATAATTGAGAGGACTGTAGGAATGGGTATAAAAATGTTGAAACTGTGATGTGCAGCTGGAAAGCAGGAGATGCATCCACACTGAGGGTTCAGTTGAGGAGTTGGGTAGGGTTTTGACTGGCTGGAAGAGGGTTATGACAGAAGCCTAGGGTAAGTGGGGGTTTTGGTTCTATAACTCAATAGAGGGATTGACTGAGATGGGAATACAGAAGAATCAGGTTGGGAGGATTTGATGGTGAAGGTTAAACTCAATTTTGGTCAAGACTTTAAGGTGGTTATGGAACCTCCAAGTGAATAAGATTTGTGGATCTAGAGTTTGAGAGGTTTGGACTGAGCAAATAAACTTAGGAGTTAGTTACTAGAAGATTTGTTTGTTTGTGGCACTGGGGATTCAGCCCAGAGGAATTCTACTTCTGAGCTACACCCCTAGCCCTATTTTTTTATTTATTTTGAAACGGTCTCATTAAATTGCAGAGGGCCTCACTAGCTGAGGCTGGCCTCGAACCCAGATCCTCCAGTCTCAGCCTCCCAATCCTAGCATTTGCTAGTATTATAGGCATGCGCCAGCACACCTGGCTTATTAGAAGATTTAAAACATCATCCTGGGGCTTGCAAAGGGAGAAGGCAGAAGAGATTTATGAGGAACATCATTTAGACATCTCAAAAAAGTCCCTGGAGCTGGGTGTGGTGGCATATACCTGTAATCCAAGTTCTTGGAAGCTAAAACGGTGATGGTATGTTTGAAACCACCCTAAGCAATTTAGCTAAGGTGTCTATAAATTTTTTGTTAGCAGCCCTCAAATAGTTGTTTTTTAACAAAAATATCCAATATATATAGTTATAACAACCATGAGATTTGATGGGTTATATCTTTGTGTGTATACATGTGATAATTTTTTTGTGTGTGATGCTGGGGATTGAACTCAGGGGCATCCTACCTCTGAGCAACACTCCCCAGACCAATTTTTTAAAATTTGGAAACAGAGTTACAAGATTACTGAGAGCCTCACTGAGTTGCTGAGGCTGTCCTTGAACCTGTGATCATTATGTCTCAGCCTCAAGTACGGGGACCATGCCCAGCCATGATTGTTTTCTTTAGCAGGAATTATGGAAAGCGGAGTATTAGTTCATAATACACAAGCGTTAACTTGGTGTATCTACAAAAGGCATGATTACTGTAAAGACAGTTGCTGAGTACTACAGGCCTGCAGTGACATTTCACTTGCACATTTTACCTGGCTGCCTAGCTAGGAAGTCTTAACCTTCTGGACCAGAAAAACAGCCATATTCTTGCCCACCTAGAGTTCACGTAGGGTTAAGATCGCTGAGCTGATTCCTGCAGTAGTGACCACAGACGTGCATCCTCTCAAGACTCCTCAGCTTCTGGCAGAGAAAAGGGAGGAGTTTTTCCTTAGGGTAGCTCCTCACCCCACCAGTCCTTAAGGAACGAAGTTGTCAGGAAACTGCTGCTCTTGCCCTTTCTTGCAGCTTGTTTCATCTGCCGTCGTAGTCACTGAAGTAGATGCTTTAGCTCAGTACTTGTCAGTGAATTTATTATGTGACCGACTTTCCCTTTGACCTTCCAGGCCGTTCCTGACATGATTATAGAGTGTGTGTGGTTTTCCCCATTGCGCTCAGGGCCTCAGCTGTAATATTTTCCTACACCTATAGAAGTTCAAGGGCCTGTTTCCATGTCTAAACATAAGCCCGAGGCCTATTTGTTCCCTGGACATTGCTCCAGGTCTAGTAGTTGAATATAAACGTTTGGCCATTGCAGTTTTTAGTCTTTCCAAGGCAGTTGTTTCAAACCAGGAGTTTTTGCTCTCTCTCATTTTATCATCAGACTTAGAAGTATTTGTTGACCCTCCCGAGGTAATGGCTCAGGGTCTCAGGCCTAGTCATGAGTTCTGTGTCAAATTCTATTATTTTACTACCCTCCAGGTATTAGACATGAAAGGCATTTTTCTGGGCCAACATTTATTGCTTCTCAAGAGTTGGTATAATTAGGTGGAGTTTAATACCTTGTATCATACTATGCCTTTCTAGCAAACCAAAGTTGTGTTTCTGAGGAGGATGCCAAAGTGAGAAGAATTGTGATCTACAAAATAAAAGATTAGAGATGTACTGTGAATATTTCTAATATCGCTAGTCATTTTTAGGTCTGTCATCTATAAATATGTAGAATCTGCAAATGAGTCTGTATATTTTATGTGTGCTTTGTATAAGCTACAGATTTTCATTGAACAAATATTTATTTAGCACTTTCTTGGACTATTGTACCAGAAGAGTAGACTCTGAGATGCACCCCATCTGTGATAATGGGGATTTCTAGCTTTTCTTGGATGTTAGAGCCAGGGATCTCATCCCATTTTTGTTTTGTTTTGCGGTACTGGGGATTGAACCCAGGGGCATTCTACCTCTGAGCTACACCCCCAGCCCTATTTTTTATTCTTATTTTGAAACAAGGTCTCACTAAGTTGTGGAGGACCTAAGTAACTGAGGCTGGCCTTGAGCCCAGATCCTCCTGTCTCAGCCTCTCAAGTATTGGGATTACAAGTGTGTGCCACCACACCTGGCTCCATTTTTTTAACATAATAGAAAATTAGGTTAAAGAAAACAAACTTTTTTGGGGTGATGGGGAGTGGGAGAGAATTTTAATACATTCACCAAATTAAATGAAAGGACAACAATATACTATAGACACAACTTCAGACAACTTAGAATCATAAACAAAATGTGAGGTAGACTGACTAGTGAAATTCACCAAATTTTGGTTAAGAAAATTTTACAGTAATAAAGTAACACAGGTGCCCCCTTTTCTAAAGTCACAAAAAGAAATTGCATAAATTACAGCCAAAACAAATTGACTACAACACATCTCATCCTAAGTTTACATTCATTATTAACCTGTGTGAACTGTCATACTTGCCAAGGTTCAGCAGGTCTATAGGTGAGCTATCACGTGGGTCTAACGAATCCACTTGCCCCACATGAGTGTCCTAAGGGCTAGAAAAGCAAAAAACCGAACACACCAAGATGTATTTTAACAAACAAATCATGGTGTCCTGTGCTTGTGCAATTTTATCCTTAAAGAAGATCTAGTATTCTCTTAAAGTATACTAGTTAGGTCATTTTAAAAACCTTAGTAAGATTGGCTTTCAAAGGAATAGGCAGGTTAGTTGAAGTTTCTCCAGTCCTGGGGCTGGTTGGCGTTATTCTGGCGTTTCTCTTCCACAGAGCTGAGTAGGACTCAGCACGCAATGGCTTGAGTTTTCATGGTGCAGCCCTAACATGGAGAACCTGCATCTGCAGCAGCTTTCTAAACTATCTTTAGACAATGAAGCCACAAAGCCAAAAGAAACCGAGAGGCCATCTACCCCACGTAAAATTGTTTTAGAACTATTTCAAGTATTTTATTTGCCCTATAGTAAATGTTATTGGGATATTGCACAACAGTGGGTTTCTTGATATCATCTGCCTCAGGCCTTTTCAACAAAACAGGAACAAGTGAAATACATTCATATCAAATTCATACCAAATTGCCTCAGAACATAATCTCTTTGACGACAATTCTGCTGTACTAAAAGAGTATTTTAAAAACATATAAGGCAGGTCCTCTGTGAAGGACAATTAAAAATGGGGTTAAAAGGAATGGTTCATTTCAAAATACATTTAAAGCATTATAAGTAGCTACATTAAACTGAGAGATCTGCAAACCATTTTTCATCTAATACATCCCATCTTTTCACTAGCTGTAAACTCCTCGTTATCACAAGATAATAAAGCTGGTCAGTTAACACTTTGTTCTAACTAAATGCAGGCTTAGTAGGCCCCTCTCAGTAGTTTCAGGATACAAGACATTCAAGTAAAAATGGCCATGTTAATAAGGGAATAAAGTAATATGGACTGAGGAGAAAAATCTCAGATTAATGATGAGAACTGGAGTAATTAAGTATAAACTTCCAATAGTGTTTGCTCTAGAATATTTTTTTAAAAAATCTATTTCTGATTAAAATACTTGGTGAGAAATCCATAGAAACTTGTGCCTCCTGCTGTTACTGGTCAGATGCCACCTGTGGGTGTTAACAAGTCAAAGAGATTCGTGGGGGCATCTTCCTTAGGTGGTAGAATTAAGTAAAAGTTCTCTGTCTTCCCGTGGCTCTGTTTCCCATTTCAGCAGTTTCTGTTGTCAATATAAGGCAGCTAATATTCACTTTGTCTTTTAAAGGAAGCTTTGCTTGAGTCCCTGAAAAAAGCGAACTCGTTCTACTCCATGATAGAAGCCAGCCCGACATTGGGTCACGCTGGTGCCCACTGCTCGTTTCCAGCCCAGACGGGGCGTGCAGGTTAACTGCCGCGAGCTTGGTCGGCTAAGCCCCGCTAGGTAACCAGGCTCTCGCACAAGGTTAATCACTGATCACAGTCTCCCCGACGTGATGTGCTTAGAGACTGGAAACAGTCTAAAAGAAAGGGCCAAGTCAGGGAACTAAGCTAGGAGGCGCTTCATAAGTGTACACATGCCTGCTCTGCATTCACTGATTTGTTTGTTCAGTTTAAATAGTAAACTTTTAACTCCTGTGGAAATTTTGCCAAAAGTTTCAATACATATAAGATTATAAATCTTAAACTAACACTGCACAGAGAAAGAAAAAGCTACTTTTTTTTTTTTAAATACAAATATCCTACATTCTATCATTTCAGACCCCTGAGTAATACTGTACCAAAGTACAGATCTGAAGAGAAACTGAGGGTTCAAGCCTCAAACGTTAATCTTCAGTTAATTCCACACCAACGGTGTGAGTCTTGTGTGACATGTTCAAGCTAGCTAATGCTCACAGTTTCCCTAACATAGTATAGGAGAAAAAACGATGCAAACTCCACTTCGTTCTCCAAGTCCCTCCTCCTCAGACTCCACAGGCGGATCCCATCTTGAGCAACTGCGGAACTGCCTACGGCGGAGTTGAGTGAACTGAAGCTTCTACCAGCGGAACTAAAGGAGAGTGATGGCCCCAAAGACCCAGGCCAGCTTTGGGGAGTTCTTTGGAGAATAGACAAATGTTGCACTTTGCTCCACAGTGATTGTACTTTAAAGGAAAAAAAAAATCCCCAATAATTGTTTCTGATCCACCCCAGCGAGGCATCCCTTGGTCAGTTTTGGTTTCTTTGAAAGCTCATACATGGCGTCCAGTAAGAAAGTAGAGAGGCTTGTCGTCGCTGCTGTTGGCAGTCTGAAACTCATCTCGGAGGCGGAACTGCCACTCGTCCTCTAGCTCTAGGCGGACAATGGTTTGGCGTAAGGAGCTTCTGTCTTGGCAGATGACACACAGGGTAGCACCTTCAGGAAAGAGGCAGAAATGTGTCTTAGTTGCTGGGATTGAACTGAAAACCTTCAGATGTTTCTTTGATATGTTCCCAAATTAACACCTGAGAGTCAACATATAGGTAAGTAACCTATAAGAATTGTTTAATTTTGTTATTTGAGTAGTCTTATAAATTCAGAAGTTTAGACGAATGTAAAGTGCGGCATTGCTCAAGCACGGCCCACTCGCTGTGGGAACCAGTGCGACGTGTCTCGTGCCTTCCTCTAGGGCAGGACTTCTCAGCCTCGGCACTCGACTCGGCAACTGCCAGGCCGTGCTGGGCTGCGCTTGCAAAGCGGTCAGCAGGGTCCCTGGCTTCTGCTGTGTGTGCCAGCAGCATCGCCCAGGGTGACAACTGGAAATAACCTGCAGAGACTGCCAGAGGCGTGGGGGGCACTTTCTCTGCACCCCCGGTTAGAACACCTGGTCAGAGGGACTTCACACACACTCTTCCCTCTTCTCACTGCAGTTTTCTGAACCTCACTCTGTCACTGACTTCAAAGGTCATCGTGTCAGGATTGTTCGTGTTTAGTCTACAGTTTGTTCTTAGGCAAATTTAACTTTTTCTATGATGCATACTTACTGAAATATCTTTAGTTTCTGTCTCAGAATCACAACTAAGGGTTTTGTCTGGGGATGCAATTATACAAATTTATTGCAGTTGATTTTTTACCTAGGAAGCATGTTACGTTCAAATTATTGTACAATGCGTATACAACTTACACACATGTACATGTAAACTCATTATCCTAATTTCTGTTTTGACTAAATGATATGAGAAGTACTGTATATTCCTAAGTTCCTTTCTAAAATTAATAGTGGCAAAAAAACACCCTTTTTAATATGGTCACAAATCTGGCAATTCATTTAGTTTTAGGGTAAGAATGACTTGATTCTTTTTTTACCCCAAGGAAATCAGTGGCCATTGTTTAAAATCAAGGTACGCAAATTATTGTCCAAAACCAGTGTTAAAGTGCTATTTTTTGAGCCAGGCGTGGTGGCGCATGCTTGTAATCTCAGTACTTGGGAGGCTGAGACCGGATGATCTGGGTTCTCGACCAGTCTTAGCAACTTAGTGAGGCCCTCCTCAAGTTAGTGAGACCCTGTTTCAAAATAAAGACTAAAAAATAGGGCTGGAGGTGTAGCTCGGAGGTAGAATGCCACTGGGTTCAATCCCCAATACCAAAAAAAAAAAAGAGCTATTTTTTTTCTATAATGTCTTTCAACTCTGGAATTTTTTTTAGTGGGAACCAATAACATTCATGATCAAGATACTAAATGATTTACCTTTTAGAAACTTAAATTTCTTAAGAAGATCAGCACCTACAAAAGAGTCACAGAGGTACAAGAGGAGTCCACTGAAAAACACCCCTTCGCAGCTGACGTTGCTGGAGTGCGGTCTGGAGCTGACGTAGCAGATGGCCACCTGGAAGAGTTAAGCAGACACAGCATGGGAATTCAGAAGCAAGCAGCCCACGTACACCAGGTGAACGAGTCAGGACCTTCCTCACGGGATAAGATGAACAGCTGAATCTTTTTCAGTGTTACATGTGGTGGTTATTTAAGCTTTGCACCTCTTATTCAGAGTGCCAAGTAATAACCTATTTAAAATGTCCCATTTATTTTTCATTGTAAAGGACTGTTAGGACAGAAATTAATATTAAACTAAAGCTGGGCATGGTGGCACATGCTTGTAATCCCAGTACTTAGGAGGCTGAGAAAGGAGATTGCAGGCTCAAGGACAGCTTCAGCAAGTAGTGAGACCCTGTTTCAAAATAAAAATAGGGCTGGGGGTGTAGCTCAGAGGTAGAATCTAGGGTCTCGCTAGGTTGATGAGTCTCACTACTTGTTGAGGCTGTCCTTGAACTGGCGATCCTCCTGTCTCAGCCTCCCAAGTGCTGGGTTTATAGGCATGTGCCACCATGTCTGGCTCTTCCATGTTATCTTCACAAAATTTGCAGGGAAGGATATAAGGTAGTCGGGACTAAGAACTGTGGAGCCGCTACATGTGTGGTCAGTCGACTTATGTTCAAATGTTGGTTCTTTCATTTCCTTCGTTTTATCCTTCCTCAGTTTCCTCATTTGTGGATTGAACAATAGTACCTGTTTTGTAGGACTATTGCTGAATCTATGTAAATTAGTCAATATTCCTAAATATTAGCTGCTGTTAGTGGTAGTAGGGAGAGCCCCAGACTCTAAGATAATGGAGCTGGAAAACCTGGGTTATACGTGTAGTTTATGTCGGTACCATCAAGAATATCATTACATCAGATGGTTTTTAAGATTCCTTCTGCCTCTAAAGATCTACACTTCATGGTCCAACCTACAATGTAGATAGATTACTGAAGCATAAAAATGAGAATGTAAAACGTTTGTACTGTAAAATCTTAAAAAATAGCTTCCAAAATTGTATATAGTTGGACTTCAGTGTTAAAAAGAGTATATGTATGCAGGAAAATGAAAATAAACCCCACTTTCTCACCCTGCACAAGAGTCAATTCCAGATGGATCAGAGACCTGGAAGTTAGGCCAGAGACCTTGCAGCTACTTCAAGAGGGCATAGGCCCAACACTTCAACACATAGGCACAGGTCAAAACTTTCTCAACAGGACCTCAAAAGCACAAGCAACCCAAAGGAAGATCAA